>CM043797.1:39022537-39033829 GCA_023974075.1 Chaenocephalus aceratus | reverse complement strand
TAAAGTTCCAAATATACTTAAAGTTCCAAATATACTTAAAGATCCAAAAATACTTAAAGATCCAAAAATACTTAAAGTTCCACAAATACTTAAAGTTCCAAATATACTTAAAGTTCCAAAAATACTTAAAGTTCCAAAAATACCGTAAATTCCAAAAATACTTAAAGTTCCAAAAATACTTAAAGTTCCAAATATACTTAAAGTTCCAAAAATACTTAAAGTTCCAAAAATACTTAAAGTTCCAAAAATACGGCAAATGGTTGGAAGATAAGGAGGAAGGACAATCAATACTGTATATCAGGGGTGTCAAACTCAATTTCATCACGGGCCACAATAGAATTATGGTTGCACTCAAAGGGCCGGTGGTAACTTTAAGACTATATAAATATACATAGATAAATATATATATTATATAAAATAATGTATTATTTTCAATATTTCCTCTGCATTGGATTATTATCGGATATGGTAATAACTTCATAATTAACTACGCCTGAAAGCATAAGTCTAGTAATTGTAATTCTCTTCTGTGCGCATCTCACAAAATGAGATGCATTGTGGGACATGTAGTTTATGGTGCTCCTCTAAAGCGGCACGCGACCTTATAATAAACGTATTATATTCTTTGCAAGCTCTTGTGGGCCACATCAAATGAAGTGGCGGGCCGGATTCGGCCCCCGGGCCTTGAGTTTGACACCCTTGCTGTATATAGTCAATGTGAGGTAAAGTGTGTCGCCAAGGTAACCGGTTAAAACTCGAAGTGGCGAGGTCTTAAAATGTATGGAAAGGGTCCAAAGATCCAAAAATACTTAATGATCCAAAAATACTTAAAGTTCCACAAATACTTAACGTTCCAAAAATACTTAACGTTCCAAATATACTTAAAGTTCCAAAAATACCGTAAATTCAAAAAATACTTAAAGTTCCAAAAATACGGCAAATGGTTGGAAGATAAGGAGGAAGGACAATCAATACTGTATATAGTCAATGTGAGATAAAGTGTGTCGCCAAGGTAACCGGTTGAAACTCCAAGTGGCGATGAGGTCTTAAAATGTATGGAAAGGGTCTTAAAAAAGGTCTTAAAAGGTTTTACATTTGACTTCAGGATTCCTGCATATACCCTGCTCTGGGAGTTTAATATGTTATAGCTGCAAGAAAAATGGACAATAACCCGTCTTGAAAACTGGTTGAACTCTCATTAACCCTCATTAGTTTGTAAGATATTTATCTCTCCCCAGCCTGTTGTTTACTTTGCATTTCTGCATTTTACATACAGTCTGACTTATTTAAACTCAAGCTATAGGCAATTCATTAAATGCAACACACAGCTGCAGAGTGCGGTGTTGATTCTCGGTGTGATTCAGAGCACAAGCCAAGGACTCAAAGCTAATAAAAATGTCTTTATAAAACTCAAACATGAAAAAACACCTCATTTAAATGCGGCACCCATTTCCCTGTCACAACCCTCCCGCCCTCGCGCTATGCCAGGTGCACATGGCACCGAAATACCAACAGAACAGGCAATTGAGTTTCAAGGTCACCAAAATGCCAACACGCTCTAAATCTGCAGTGTTCGTGGAGCTAGTCAAGGTATGGGAAGCGAGTAGAAGAGACACTGACTGATGTGTGTTTAATGCAAACCAACGTGTGCGTCTATCTGCTGTTTGTGGTGTTTCACAGAGCAACAGTATCTGTCTGCCCATGCATCACCATGTAAGCCGTGGTATTTGTGTGCACATGCACGCCTCTAAATGTGGATGAGAGAGTAGTTTAATTATAGTCTGATTACGCCTCAACATCTTCCCCTCATCCCCCACCCACTTGCTTGCTTTTCCCCCTACTTCCACCACTTTTCATATTACAAGGCCTCTTGTTCCTTTTTAATGAGATGCATTAAAATGGATAGAATACCCCCCCCCCCACCCCCACCTTGATTTCTCCCCCTGCATGTTAAAGCCTCACATCGAGTTCATTGCATTACCGACAGTGTAATATCCATATTGTCCCGCACTTGTTATTCTGCAGGCGTCGCAGCTGCAAAAGATCCACGCTGCGCTACGTCCGACCCCCCAAGGAGATTGAACAGCAGATAATCACTAGTTAAAGGAAACTATTTGTGAAGGTACTGAATGAATGGTACACTTAAAGCCTAAGTAGCGTAATTATCGTTGGAGTTATTACCGTGACGCAGAGAGACAAACACTCACAGTGAGGAGAAAACCTTTAAAGGTACTTTAAGGGACTTTCATTACGATCCGAAGGACAATGCAGAGAAATGACCAGGTGTGATCGAACCATTGCTCCCTGACTAGGCTTTTCTAACCTGTGAGATTCAAGCCCCGGCTACACGAGGACGATAACGGTCGTATCTGCTACAGTTCACTCGATAGACGGTTCGGCCACAGGAGGCCGACATGGAAACGCAGAAAACAATAACGGGTCCCAAGGTGGGTAGATCTGCGAACGCAACGCTCTGGGGGCCAAGCGGAACGCCTATACGATAATTTCCTGATAACGATGACGCAATAGCCCCGCCTCTCCCGCCTCTCCCGCCTCTCCCGCCTCTCCCGCCTCTCCCGCTCAGAGATCAGCTGCTGGGCTCTCAGAAGAGGGGGAGAAAAAGAGAGGCTCCGTTTTTTATTCTTAAATTATTATATAGAGTCGTTATCAATTTGTTTTAAAGCTCAATAAATAACAAAGAAGACCTCTGACCGGCACTTTGCTAATTTTGTCCGGAAAATGTAAACTTTAGCGGACATGTTGACAAAAATCTAACTGAAACTCTGCCGCACGGTCGCCTCGTCCCTTGGAAGAGGCGGAGAGGTGGGTGTTGTTCATCTGCCGGTGGACTACCGGAGAGAATTACAGCGAGGGAGCACACGCTTGCCTCGGGGAGGGAGAATAAACAGAAGGGCAACCATGGCAACCGTGCGCAGAAGTCTTCTTCGCTGCTTTTGTGGCAGGCGTACGAGTTTGAGCGGTCTCGTGTGAACGGACGCGTTTCTGGTGCTTGTTGCGTGCGGGACGGAAGACTTTTGCATTATCGTCCTCGTGCGGCTCCAGCCTCAGTGTGAATGAACTCTTTCATTAGTTATCTCAAGACCTTAGCTCAAGTTTTAATCTCCTCTAATCCTCGAACAAACAAACGAGTTTCACTGACACTACGAGATTCGATATGCCTGTTAGTTTAGGAAAGTCCCCACTTCCTTGACATCCCTGCGACTGCGTGAGGTATTTGATATTTTAAAAGGCTTTGTTTGCTCTTCATTCACCGGCTTGCAAGCCGCCAGCTCGTCAGATATAACGGTGTTTACCTTAGCGGAGATGAGGAGAGGCCGGTGTGGATGATCGGCTTCCTGAGTGATTAGCTGCAATGTGATTTCACTTCCAAATGAGCTGAGATTCGATGTGTATATACAGCGAGACTTGTGTGTTGGTTTTATTTGAATGTATATGTACGCCAGAAGAGTTAGTCAGGCACGTCAAGGACTCCTGAAAGTCACCTGAATGCTCGCTTGCCAGTTTTCTGGAGATGGTGTGGGAGATGTGTGACGCTGACAGTGCCCCGATGTTGTGATTCGAGAAAAGGTCCCGTCTTATCTGCAGGTATTTTTCAATGAAAGAAACAAACACCTCGTCCTTTTTCTACTTTCTTTAAATCATTTCTCTTGCGCCCCTTCTTGCCCCTTCTCATCTTTAATATCTCTCTCTTTCTCAGTAGCCGTTCTACGCTGTCAGCCAAGTCCTGCCTATCTGCGGCCCGAAAGTGGCTTTGCTTGGCTGATTCGACTGATAAGAGACTGAATGCCTGCTGTCCACATAGGAGAGGAGGAGAGGAGAGGAGAGGGGAAAGAGGGAAGGAAGGGAATAGAGAAAGATGGTGAAAGTGACAAAGGATAAGAATAACAGTTATTATTGTAATGTTATTTGTATAAAGCCAGCCAGGTTGGTGTGTTGTGACATTACGAGCCACTTCTAGACCTCAAGTGTGTTCACATTATGTTCTGGGGATGTTTTAAGCAGCGACTGTGAGGTACTTCACTTGTTCAGAAAAAGGAGAACTACTCCATAAAAGGCTTTTCTTTTTCCTCCACAGTCATGGGCTGCTGATACTATATCAGTGGAGGAAGATGAATCATTTGCATTTACATCAAATGGTGATGAGGGGAGTGGTGGAGGCAGTGGGGGAAAGAACGAGGGAGGGTTGAGGTCAAGTTGTACTTCATAGAGGAGACACTAATCCCCTCTAGGGGAAAGAAAGGGAGCCACCCTGGAAAGAGTGGAGCTGGAGGAGGGGTGAGGAGAGGGGGAGACGAACACCGTGGAACAGATTTAACTGCTGGCAACGATACAGCTCTGGAGCAGATGTGAGAAGGGAGTGAGGATGGAAGCACACACACACACACACACACACACACACACACACACACACACACACACACACACACACACACACATCCGTTGGATCTTAGAATATTGCAGAAAATAAGGTCTGTGGCAAACACTTGTTTGTGATTAGGATGTGTTCAGCAGGAACATATCTACATATTTAATATTTGAAAGGTTATTGCAATTCATAACGTTAGGCTATTTAGACAGCAGCACGGTCACATGACTTCACGTCAACATCGCTAAGCTAAAGCCACTTGTTAGCATCAGACACTCCAGTGGAGAACTTATTGACGCTTAATTTCATGGAACAAAACATGAATATATGTTAAGCTTGTGTTTACCACAGATCTTGTTGTAGGCATCTAACCATCAACACAAACCCTTGACCTTACCAATGACCTCAATGGTGTGATGTTTTAGGGTAAACCTTGAAAGCTTTCACAAAATATTGACACAGTGAGATAAATACTCATATATATAATAACTTAATTGTCAAAGACAAAGTCTGGTACATTTAGAAAAATACATGACTTGACTATAATGCAGCCTTGAAGAAAAATACTTATGGTAGGATATAACAATATTCCAAATGTAAGGCATTATCTAATCCCATTTAACAATATATAAATACATATGAATATATTTCCCAGCATTACCACGAACCACCCTCCAACTCCCTAACATGCATCGCATTACATCGTGAGACGAGCATTTTAAGATGTATTCAATCTAGAAAGCTTTCTTAAAGATGAGATTTCTTGAGATGGGAAAATGCCAGCTCACGGTGGATGGGAAGCTTGAAAAAACATAGTTTCCGAATGTATCCTCGTCATTGTGAAGATGTTCAATTTCTTGAAAGAGATGTAGCTTTCTGCTTTGAACTGCAACCCTGAGTCTGCCCCCTGTGTGCTTGTTGCCAACGCAGGGTTTACCACAGTGTTTGTGGAGCAAAGATCACACACACACACACACACACACACACACACACACACACACACACACACACACACACACACACACACACACACACACACACACACACACACACACACACACACACACACACACACTTGCACCCCTCGCAGAGCAGGACCAGTGTGCACGCTGTGAGCAGTCTGTGCCCTTTGCTTTAGGCCCCCTGCTGTGCTGCACAGAGCCCGATGCTCTTTTCCCTCCCCGTGTCCCCCGCTGCTCACACATGCTGATCTCTTTAATGGCTGCCAAGAGATCAGATCTTTATTTATCAGACAGACTGCCGAATCAACAGCATCGGCCGTCTTTACTGAGTGTTTGAGGATCAAATCCCCGGCCCGCACTGATAGATTATTACAAACGCCTGAATCTCCAATCAAACATGACCCTGCTGGGAGACATCGAGCAACAGTTAGTGCTGTTCAAAGGTATTGATGGACTAGAAAATCCATGTTGAACATTGGTTTAGGCTGAAAAAGTAAAGTAACTCAGTAGAATATTAAAAAAAAGGATAATGTGTTCAAGTGAAGCTTCTACAATGGCCCTGATCCGTCATCCTAACATACATTGCCATTGTTGCTCGTACACTCTGTTCACTCTGTGTGTGTGTGTGTGTGTGTGTGTGTGTGTGTGTGTGTGTGTGTGTGTGTGTGAAAGCGGGGTGAAGGTCTGTGAAATGTAATTATAGGCGAGTCACACTGACATCAGCGATGTGGCAATCGTTTCCACGTTATCGCTATGTGAACGTCCCACAGAACATTGTGCATACTACTGAGGCTCCATGTGATCACCATAGAGACAAGTCATTGATTTGGCATTAATTAAAAATAAATGATGTTCACATCGTCGTCATCGTCCCCCTTCACATCCTCCCTCTTCATAATCATCAAGTATAACTGGAAGATGGTTCCAAATGCTTTCCAGTATGTACTGCTCATACTGCACACTACAGAGAACCGCAGTGACGCGTCCTAAAACCCGGAAGTAAAGTCCTTCCGGTTCCTTCGACAAAAACGCAAAGCCATCTCTCCATAGGGTTTAGGAAAATAGCTGAAATCAGGTCTGTGGTTGAAACACATTTAAGAGACGGATCACGTTTTGTTCAGCCGGATAATCTCCACATGTCTATCCTACTTTTATCATTTTCTAATCATAAATCTAGTCCCCAGAAGCAAAATGCTAACGTTATGCTATAAAGGAGCTACAGCAGGGTCGCCGCTTCAACGTCACGCCGACTTCAGATCCATATTCAAAACTACAGATTCTAAATGGGACAAGTTGAAGCGTTTGTTTGAACACTTCTTGCTTTCAAGCAGAACAGAAACTAACTTAGAGGAGTGTTCACGTGTTCGGCGTAATGACGTACAACGGCCTCCACGACTTCTGTAGTCCTATTCAGCCACTTGGTAACAACCATCGTTTCTCAGACACGTCAACTCTTCAGATTTAATGTCGTAGAACAAAACGTGATCCGTCTCTTCAATGTGTCTCAACCACAGACCTTATTTCCAGATATGTTCCAAAGTCCTATGCATTGCTTTTTGTCGAAGGAACCGGAAGCGGTAAAAATGCTAACTTACTTCCGGGTTTTAGGACCGTCACTGCGGTTCTCTATTGTAAACCCTAAAATCTAATGAATGATTGCAACTTTGAAACATAATAAAACCCTGGTACAAAGACAATTTCTAGAACATATTTTTCCTCCATATACAAGACTAAGAGTAAGATGTGCCACCAGGAAGTCATATTGTCGGTGATCTTCGTAGATAGTGCCACCAGGAAGTCAAAAACATATTGTCTTTGATCTTCGTAGATATCAACACAAAGCCAAGGGAAAAAATCACATAATTGCTTCTCTTTGCAGACGATATGGATCTATTGGCTTGGTGTTGGGTTCTTTGTATCCCAGTTTGAATCTCTACTAATGGAAGTCACCGCCTCCAAGTCTCAGGATATTGTTCTCAAGAAAAATGGTGGACTGCTCGGAAAGTGAGCTGATTTCACAAATAAATCTCTGGGCTGCTGAGGCTCAGAGGGGATTAAGGCGTCTACCATTCAGAGGGTCAGTGGTACAATCCCCTGCAGTCAACATGTCCAATGGACTTTGGGCAATAGGCAACACTTAACCCTAAACTGCTCTTGTGTAAATAATTGAATTGCATGTAAGTTGCTTTTGATAAATGTAATGGGAGGGACATTGGGGTTTCACAAGTGAAGGTAAAATGATGTTGGGGTTGTACCAGATTATTGGGGGCAAAGAAGGGGATGCTCTTGATATACCATGTCTACCTTCCAACCCTTAACTCCGGATGTGGGATCATCTTGGAAACCTGGTAAAGGGCTCAGACATATGGCGGAAGCACGAAGTAGAATTATAAATGGACTGCTTATCCAGTCTATATATACATATATAAGTCAGCATTCACCCAGGCGGAACTGTCTCCCCTCCCTCCCCCTGCCCCCATTGAACTTTAACACCCCAGACACACTCAGACACTCAAATCCAACACCAGAGACTTGTTACGCTGCTATTGACAATCTTGCACTAATGTACATTCCCAAAGATATTGAAGTGGCTGTTATTTTGTATATATTGATTGTTGTGCTTTCATCTTAATGTGTGCATATGTATACATGTGTCTGTTGATTGTGTATATATAGGATATACATATTTTATACATATTTTTACATATATATATTTGTATTTTTTTTATTCGGGATTGCGGGAAACGGTATTTCGATCTCTGTCTGTACACACAAACTGAATTATTGACAATAAAGTTGACTTGACTTTATTTAGAGTCAGAGGTTGCCATTCAAGCGCCACCTGATCAGGACGACCAACATTCACACACCATTGGGACACATTGGAGGTCAGGTACAGTATCTTGCCCAAGGACATGTTGACATGTTGACTGTAGGGGGCTGGAATCAAACCACCGACCCTGTAACAACCACTATATCCCCTGAATCAGTGCTTTACGTCAAACCGATCGCGTTGAGGTGGAGCTTTCAAGTGCGTGTCTTATAAGGGTTGGGTTTCATATAAACATATATCTCATCTTTCTTGAGGATGCCCCAGAAGGAACTGAAAGATGCTGAGGAAGTTTGGACTATCTTTCTCAGCCTTATGCCAATAGATAAGCTGTAGAGAACGGATGCATGTCTCCTACAATGCTACAGATGGAGACTGAGGCTAAGTTGCCTTCATGTCTTCTCATTTTCATTACGTTGCTGCCTATCAACCAATTAGGTTGTGACTAATCAATTAAAATCCAATCATTGTCAAGCACCATAACCAATCAGCTTCATGATGGAAGGTCTAAATATCAGTGCAATGTCTCTGCCTGTTTCTGAGGAGATAGTAAAAGAAGAAGGAGAAAACAGAGAGGTCGCTCCCAAGGACTGGTAGAAATGTACCCGGGCTAATGACAGAAGATAAGAATCGAGGCTGAAAACAACCTTGATGAATATGGAAATGAAGCTACACAAGGATTCAAGGATAATGTGTTGTCATTGAACACGCAACCTTATGCAGATAAAACCAGTTCTGCTACGAAAAGCACACACGCTTTATTCTCTCACATGCTTTAACATATATTTTCTCTTTCACATTTTTACCTTATTACATTTCATTACATGTCACTGGTTAGACGCTTTTTATCCAAAGCGACTTACATACTCAATACTGTGGGCAATCCCCACGGGAGCAATTTGGGGTGAAGCGTCCCAGGGATACAACGACATGCTGGCTGCAGTGGGGTTTGAACCAACGCTAACCAAAGCGTTATGTAACCATGTCCAGATTACTCAGCAACGCCCTTAAAGTCAAGTCCCGCATCACCTACAAAGTCCTCCTCCTTACCTACAAGTCCCTCCATGCCCTTGCCCCCCAGTACCTATCGAACATCCTTCGCCCACATGCCCCACCCCGGAACCTGCGGTCCTCAGACTCTGGCCTGCTCACCACCCCCCGCACCAAACTGCGAACCTTCGGGGACAGAGCCTTCAGAGTGGCAGCCCCCACCCTCTGGAACGCTCTCCCTGCGGAGATTCGCAACATCCCCACTCGACGCCTTCAAAGGGCCCTCAAGTCCCATCTGCTTGCCAAGGCTTTCGGCCCCTAATCGATCTGTTGTTTTGTCTGTCTGACTTTTGTTTTGTTATGTTTTTTTTTTTTGCCCTACTACTTGTAAAGCGACCTTGGGTCCCTTGAAAGGCGCGATATAAATCAAAGCTATTATTATTATTATTATTATTAAATAAGGAAGCTTATGGTTCCAACGACAGTGCTAAAGATCAGAGTTCTCACCAGCACACGGACCCCTGAATACACCTCCTCTAAGGAGCGACCTAATGTCCGATAGGTAAAGCGTAACGAAAGTGAAAACACACAAAAGAAAAGCCGAGATGAAAAAAGTTCACAAAGAAACTACTTTGCCATTGTTCTCCGTACATAGCGCGGAATCCCTCTCGGAGCCGGGGCTGCTTTGATTGTTCTTAACGAGATTAGCGTTTCGAGGAACCCTAACGAGGCTGCGCTGTTAATGAAGGCAGATCGGATAAGAGCAACGCGGAGAAGATTAGAAAGGAGACGAATACACAAGGGAGGGTTAGGATGAGAGATAAGTAGAAGTTGGAGTCCTGTTTCGCTGTTTTTAAGAGCCGCAGCAGTACGCTGTGAAGTGCTCAGAAAAGGAGCATTCGTGAGTGTGTGTGTGTGTGTGTGTGCGTGTGTGTGCGTGCGTGCGTGCGTGCGTGTGTGTGTGTGTGTATCATTAGACCTGGTGAAAGAGTATATTAGGTGTGTGGGAGTGGTGAAGGTAATCCCCTCGACACCTCTGCTGCAGAACCAAATCACTTTCTCTCGCCTTCCGTCTATCCTCCCCTCATCCCTCTATCATTTTGTCTTATCACTGCAGCATCCTAATGATGATGAAGCTGTGGACTCCGTAAAGAAGTCAGAAGAGCATTACCTGTGTTGCACACACACACACGCGCACACACACACCCGCACACACTCACACCCTAATGTTTCTGGGGTGAGGCAGTGGGTCATGCTTTAGCTATCAGCACTGCCTAATAGCTCAGTTAGAGCATCAGTGATTGGTGTGGTGTGTAATCTGTGTTTGTGTGTCCTGTGTCGTGTGTGTGTGTGTGTGTGTGTGTGTGTGTGTGTGTGTGTGCGTGTAATCCGTGTTTGTGTGTCCAATCCGTGTTTGTGTGTCCTGTGTTGTTTGTGTGTGTGTGTGTGGGTGTGTGTGGCCTAGCATTACTATACTTGTGGGGACCTACATCTGTCTACACAGTCACGTGTGGGGACTCGCCGCCCTTATGGGGACAAATTGGAGGTCCCCATAAGGGGGATCATTAATTTTAGGGTGAAGACTTGGTTAGGGTAAGGGTTAGGCATGTGTTGGTTATGGTTAAGGTTAGGATAAGTCTCCAGGAAATGCATGTAAGTCAATGTAATGTCCCATGAAGTGATGTATACAGGTATGTGTGTGTGTGTGTGTGTGTGTGTGTGTGTGTGTGTGTGTGTGTGTGTGTGTGTGTGTGTGTGTGTGAGCACTGGGGTCTTCCTGGCTAGCTATTATATACAGTATATCCTAATGTAAAAGAAAAGGCAGAGGTCAAGTCATAAGTTCTGCCTCGTTGTGTATTATTATAAATGCTGGAATAATGCCGGCTCCGCCCGCCCCATGATGTTCATGATTCGCATTGTGAGGCAGAGTCCTGGTAAATCACTGTGTGCAACGAGCAACGACATGTTAATGACTCTATAACTTTAGGCAGACCTGACAACCCACTCATTTCAATACTACGCCTCTTCCACCCGTCGTATACATATATTAACGTTTAATATTGTTCAGCTTTATTGTCTTCCACCAAGGACAAAAGATGCTTTGGTGATAAAAAAAACTCATT
>CM043797.1:38777537-39012537 GCA_023974075.1 Chaenocephalus aceratus | reverse complement strand
GCAGACGCACAAAGGCTTGTCTGCTGCCGGTGAACACAGACACCCACATACACACACCCACATACACACACACACACGCACACGCTGATGGTGCATTCAGAAAACACAAATGATATCCCGGCAGGTACCCTCAGCCTCAATCCAACAATTTCAAATATCCATGACAATGCTCGCCGTAGGAAGTGACCAATAGCACCGTCTGCAATGTCCTGATTTATAGATACGTGTGTGTGTACGGTGTGTGTGGACTAGCATTACTATACTTGTGGGGACCTAAATCTGTTTACACAGTCACGTGTGGGGACTCGCCTCCCTTATGGGGACAAAATGGAGGTCCGGTCAATGTAATGTCCCCTGAAGTGATGTATACAGGGTATGTGTGTGTGTGTGTGTGTGTGTGTGTGTGTGTGAGCAAGAGAAGATGGGCTAGAGAGTGGTCATCCATCAGCCGCAGGAAAGGGCTGTGGATGGTGATTATAGCACAGGGGGGGGGGATCAGCTCTCCTGATTGATCTACCTCTCCTCTTCCCAGGTCACAGTTCAAGAATGACCATTTCACACTTTCACTGGCATGAGTCCACAGCCAGAGCCATAAATCCACAGTGTGTGTGTGTGTGTGTGTGTGTGTGTGTGTGTGTGTGTTTATTAGTAGCGTGTGTGGGTGTGTGCCAGACGTTCTTTATTCACCCAGATTTTCCGGTGGTGCTAAATAATTCAGCCACGCTGCTCCGTGCTCGAGAAATATTAGATGAAATATTGAAATTGCAACACAGAGCGCTGAAGCCATGGCACAAATAAGAAGGGGGGGAGAAGAGGAGAAAGGAAAAGAAGGGATGAGATACGAAGAAACTATTTTTACAACATGGACTCTCCCAAATCCCATTCCTTCACCTCCAGAAAGGAGCACTTAAAGACACTATCGTACAACAAAAGCAGCTTGTTTGTGCACCCGTTTGAATATGCAATCACGTAAATAGTGTTTACCATGCGGCCTCAGTTTTGGGAACCCATTGAAAACGAGATGATTTATGAATGAAAACACTTTCTATGCAGCCGTAGCCACTGTTTCTATGACTTAGTTATTATGTTGGCTATTTTAAACCGTTATGAATGTGCACAGTGCGCTGGACTTTAAATTGAATCCCCCTTGGAATAAAACAGATGCTACCATATTGCGTGTTATCGTATCGTAATCACATCCAAGTTGTGGCCTAAAGCAACAGCCGTTGGGGTTTTCCGGGCGGTTGCAATATGTCTCATAAGGCTTTGCTGGAGCTCAAAGCATCATGGGGGATTTGATTGAGACTGTGGAAGCTGGCTCGGCCTTTTGATTTCCCTTCGTCCTCATCAGTCTCTTTGTTTATCCCCCTCTGAATCAATCTCTCTCTCTGCCACCCTCCATCCGTCTCTCTCTTTTTCATGTTGGCATCTTGGAGTGGGCACTGTGGAAACTGCCAGATATAACCAAACCCTCTCCCCTCCCACCCCCCCCCCCCAGCCTCGCCTGGCATCATCATTTTTTTTCTTTTGACACATTAAACCTCAGGCAATAACACTCCCTGCTTCCCTTAACTCCAAGCCTACCCCAAATCTGTTCCCCCCGCCTCAACACCCTTTATCTGTCTTCTTCACCTGCTTTTTTTCTGCAGCTGCTGCCAGATGTTAGCCCCCTCTAAGCCTGATCCTCCCCCCCCCCCCCTTCTCACCCCCTGCAGAACTTTCTCCCTGCCTATCAATCCTCTTATCCCTGCAATAGACAACAGCTTCACATTTACAATAACACTTATCCCCACCAGGCCCCCCGCCCCTCCTCCTCACCCCCGTACCCTCTGATCAATAGCTCTCACATGGCAAACAAAACAACGGCAGCAGCCAAACATTGGTCAGGCTACAGTGAACAGTGGTGTTTTCCCTCACAGTCTAATGCAATGACTAATTGGATGTACGAATGATTTAGGGCTGCGTGGGGGATTGTCAAACAGTTCTGGAGAGAAGTGGAGAAAACGGAGGTGGCTAAAGATTGATTCTTCGATGGAGCCGTTCCCACCAGGAGCCACTGAAGGCAGACAACTCAAGCAGGATGCTACTTGTGAAGCATTTCATAAACCCACCCACAACCCAGCATGCACCTGTACATTGGAAAGTTCTCCTTGGTGCTTTGACATGGCAGTTTTTAGTGGATTGTCGATCACCATCTAGGTCCTCTCCTCCACATCGTTATGGTTTTGAGATAATTGCTTGGAGAAGACATGATATGCTCCTTTTCAGGTTCATATCAGTATGTAGTGTCTCTACATGTCTCCATGCTTTAATGTTCTCTTTACTTTTCTCATACTGTCTGTGCTGCAGCACCTCTTTTTCACCCTCTGTCTGAAACCAGAGCCCAGTCTGCTCTAATTGGCTAGCTGGCTGGCTCTGTTGTGAATCTCCCGCCCCCGACATACAAAGCAAAAAACCCCGGGGATTTTATGCGAGCAATATATATATATATATATATATATATATATAAACTCCCCAAACAGGCGACACCCTACCAGTTTCACCCCACTGCCTCTGCCTCCTCCCTCCATGCCTGGTTCCTCCGGTTTGTATCCCGTTAATAGTTCTGGTCGTAAAGAACCGGGTGATTTGCTCCCGTAACTTTCTCGTTTGGAATATGAGGAAATGAACTGCGGTCTGGTTCTCCCTGCTTACACGCGGTTTGATTGGCTAGCGCTTCTACTGTCAGATTTGCATAAACGTGTTTGATTGGCTGGCGCTTCCAGCTCAGCTTCAAAAGTTGACATTGCTCAACTTTGGAATCCTGGACATCCTGGAAATCTTCGCTTCGCTCCCCCACAATGCAGTTCGGGAAAAGCGAGGCAAAGTGACGTCATCCCCATTCAAAGTCAACGGGCAGAGAAGCGTTGGAAGCGGTGGAAGATTCTTCTGAAGCTGCTGTGTGGACGTACCGTTAGAGATGTCCCGCCCCTTAGCCTAACAGGTACAATGTGTTACATCAGGGATTTTTCTAGAAAAATAAAGTGTGAGGGGAATACTGTGGCGCTGATCTAAGATATATCAGTTATCACGAGAACATGATGCCCGTATACAAGATGGCGCCTCGGACGTAAACAACAACAACGTGAAGTCGGCGCTCCGTAAAAACAAAGCCGTCTCTGCCGTCTGACGTTCTTATTTGACACGATGTTCATATTTGTCGAGTAATTATACAGTTTTTGACGTACAGAAAAAATATTTTTCTAGCATCACTTCAACATTTTACCAGGAAAATTGGCATTTTGGTATGAGGGGCGCAGTGCCCCTGTTACCCAGTTTAGACAAAACCCTGTATTTAGTGATGTCACTCTGTTACATAGGTGAACTAAGGATTCCAGTGGAGGTGTTTCAGGCAGGAGCGAAATTTCCCTCTGGAAACACTACGGAGAAAGAGAGAACCCCCAAAAAAGCACAATCGGGCCTCCTTAACTTTCCAAAAGCAACAATCCGCCATCACACCCACTTTCACACAGCAGATGGCTGGATGAGAAAAGTCATATTAACTTTGTTAACATAGCAAACCAAGTGCTCTGCAAAGCAACAAGCTGAACAACATACACACTTAGCAGATCAAATCTACAATACATAATTAAACCAAATACAAAGTAAGTTGTAAAAGGGAGGAGGTTGTTTTTAAGTGTGGGTTAAAAAAATAAATAAAGACGAAGAAAAGATTTTAGTTTGCTCATTTTGGCACGAGTGTTAATAAAACCAGTTCCAATTATTAGCTTGTTCTACGACACGTTGTTAACTGGTGGTCTATGGAGTCCTCAGGTGGTCTGGGAGTCCTCGGGTGGTCTGGGAGTCCTCAGGTGGTCTGGGAGTCCTCAGGTGGTCTGTGGAGTCCTCAGGTGGTCTGGGAGTTTCAGGTGGTCATGGAGTTCCTCAGGTGGTCTATGGAGTCCTCAGGTGGTCTGTGGAGTCCTCGGTGGTCTGTGGAGTCCTCAGGTGGTCTATGGAGTCCTTAGGTGGTCTGGGAGTCTCAGGTGGTCTATGGAGTCCTCAGGTGGTCTGGGAAGTCCCTCAGGTGGTCTATGGAGTCCTCAGGTGGTCTGGGAGTCCTCAGGTGGTCTGGGAGTCCTCAGGTGGTCTATGGAGTCCCTCAGGTGGTCGGGAGTCCTCGGGTGGTCTGGGAGTCCTCAGGTGGTCTGGGAGTCCTCAGGTGGTCTGTGGAGTCCTCAGGTGGTCTGTGGAGTCCTCAGGTGGTCATGGAGTCCTCAGGTGGTCTATGGAAGTCCTCAGGTGGTCCTGTGGAGTCCTCAGGTTGGTCTGGGAGTCCTCAGGTGGTCTATGGAGTCATAGGTGGTCTGGGAATCCTCAGGTGGTCTGTGGATTCCTCAGGTGGTCTGGGAGTCTCAGGTGGTCTATGGAGTCCTCAGGTGGTCTGGGAGTCCTCAGGTGGTCTATGGAGTCCTCAGGTGGTCTGGGAGTCCTCAGGTGGTCTGTGGAGTCCTCAGGTGGTCTGTGGAGTCCTCAGGTGGTCTGGGAGTCCTCGGGTGGTCTGTGAGTCCTCAGGTGGTCTATGGAGTCCTCAGGTGGTCTATGGAGTCCTCAGGTAGTCTGGGAGTCCTCAGGTGGTCTATGGAGTCCTCAGGTGGTCTGGGAGTCCTCAGGTGGTCTATGGAGTCCTCAGGTGGTCTGTGAGTCCTCAGGTGGTCTATGGAGTCCTCAGGTGGTCTATGGAGTCCTCAGGTGGTCTGGGAGTCCTCAGGTGGTCTATGGAGTCCTCAGGTGGTCTGGGAGTCCTCAGGTGGTCTGGGAGTCCTCAGGTGGTCTGGGAGTCCTCAGGAGGTCTATGGAGTCCTCAGGTATGTCTGGGAGTCCTCAGGTGGTCTATGGAGTCCTCAGGTGGTCTATGGAGTCCTCAGGTGGTCTGTAGAGTCCTCAGGTGGTCTGTAGAGTCTTCAGGTGGTCTATGGAGTCCTCAGGTGGTCTGGGAGTCCTCAGGTGGTCTGTGAGTCCTCAGGTGGTCTGTAGAGTCCTCAGGTGGTCTGTAGAGTCTGCAGGTGGTCTGGGAGTCCTCAGGTGGTCTATGGAGTCCTCATGTGGTCTGGGAGTCCTCAGGTGGTCTGTGGAGTCCTCAGGTGGTCTGGGAGTCCTCAGGTGGTCTATGGAGTCCTCAGGTGGTCTGGGAGTCCTCAGGTGGTCTATGGAGTCCTCAGGTGGTCTGGGAGTCTTCAGGTGGTCTATGGAGTCCTCAGGTGGTCTGGGAGTCCTCAGGTGGTCTGTGGAGTCCTCAGGTGGTCTGGGAGTCCTCATGTGGTCTGTGAGTCCTCAGGTGGTCTATGGAGTCCTCAGGTGGTCTATGGAGTCCTCAGGTAGTCTGGGAGTCCTCAGGTGGTCTATGGAGTCCTCAGGTGGACTGTGAGTCCTCAGGTGGTCTATGGAGTCCTCAGGTGGACTGTGAGTCCTCAGGTGGTCTATGGAGTCTTCAGGTGGTCTATTGAGTCCTCAGGTGGTCTGGGAGTCCTCAGGTGGTCTGGGAGTCCTCAGGTGGTCTATGGAGTCCTCAGGTGGTCTGGGAGTCCTAAGGTGGTCTATGGCGTCCTCAGGTGGTCTGGGAGTCCTCAGGTGGTCTATGGAGTCCTCAGGTGGTCTGGGAGTCATCAGGTGGTCTGTGGAGTCCTCAGGTCGTCTGTGGAGTCCTCAGGTGGTCTGGGAGTCCTCAGGTGGTCTGGGAGTCCTCAGGTGGTCTGGGAGTCCTCAGGTGGTCTATGGAGTCCTCAGGTGGTCTGGGAGTCCTCAGGTGGTCTGTGGAGTCCTCAGGTGGTCTGATAGTCCTCAGGTGGTCTGTGGAGTCCTCAGGTGGTCTATGGAGTTCTCAGGTGGTCTATGGAGTCCTCAGGTGGTCTGGGAGTCCTCAGGTTGTCTATGGAGTCCTCAGGTGGTCTGGGAGTCCTCAGGTGGTCAATGGAGTCCTCAGGTAGTCTGGGAGTCCTCAGGTGGTCTATGGAGTCCTCAGGTGGTCTGGGACTCCTCAGGTGGTCTGGGAGTCCTCAAGTGGTCTATGGAGTCCTCAGGTGGTCTGGGAGGGAATTCCACAGGTGAGGAGCAGCTGCACAGAAAGCCCGATCCCCCATTGTGCGGAGTTTGGTCCTCGGGGGGCGAAGCCGATGGTTGGTTGTGGAGCGGAGGTTGCGTGTGGAGGTTTGAGATGTGAGAAGTTTCTTCAGGTATGGAGGAGCGTTCCCGTGGATACCCTGATGGGTCAGCAGTGCGACCTTGTAGTCGATCCTGAAAGAGACAGGAAGCCAGTGGAGGGAATGAAGGACGGGTGTGACGTGGTTGTATTTCCTCGCCCTCATCAGGATCCTAGCGCCACTGTTCTGTACGTACTGGAGCTAGGAGTCCCGACGAGGAGAGCGCTGAGGAGACGAAGGCATGGACCAGTTGTTCCGCGTCTAACAGGGAGAGTGTGGGACGGAGTTTTGCAATGTGATAAAACAATGTGTGGAAAGTAATGCTTCGTCGATTCTTTTAAGGGTTTCTAAATGTAATCTAGTTGGATGCCCTGCCCTCATTAGGTGAGTCATTCAAAAATTCAAGTCGCTTAAAATGTCTCTGTTTGAATCTTAATCCTGGAGCAACAAGATGGGAAGGATCAAAGAAATGGAGGAGGAACTAAGGCACCTACTGTACAGGTCGTAATCATTACTTGGCGTAAACCCTTAAAGGTCCCGCGTCATGGCCATTTCCACTGATCATAATTCCATTGTTGAGGTCTACTAGAATAGATTTATACTGAGCAATGTTCCAAACTCACATTGGTTTCTCACAGCATCTCTGTAAAGTATGTGTATTCACTCTCTCCACTAAACGGCTCGCTGCAGCTCTTGCCCCCCCCCCCCCTCCCTGTGAGCACAGTGTGCTCTGATTGGTCGGGACCAGTCGGGACGTTGTGAATCGCACTGAGCTCCGTGGAGGTGTGGTTTCCTTGTTTAGCGATACACAGCCAAACTCACCCTGAGCACACACAAAGTCACAGCCGAAGTAAAAACAATAAGTGTGGCTTGATATCGAGTAGGAAAAAGCTTGATAGACGCTGTGAGAATGGGTCTGCAGAGAGAATGTCGCCGCGATCCCAACTGTCTGTTATCAGCCTGCAGCCAGGGAGGAGAGATCAGCAGAGCTGCCTGCACTGAGTGTGTGAGGAAGTCCGTGGATTGGTCAATTTGGACCAATCAGCGGGGGCTTAACGTAACGGCTCCACGGATTGGTCCATTTCGTTCCGGGGACGACATGACATCATGATGTCCCCGGAAGAATCAAATGGACAGTGACGTATCTCCAACGAGGCGTTTTGTGGAGATGGGGAGGTTTTACTTCCTACAGGGTGTACTTTGAGGGTTTTGACTCTGCAGACCGGTTACATGCAGAAAAACCTTCATAACAACAAGGGGACGGGTGACAACCGGAAAAGCATGACATGTCACCTTTAAACGTAATTTTTGAAAAACTGCATGAACCAATAAGCAGGAATATTCTCTGACATATCGTTGTTTTCCTTCATTTTATTCTAAATCCAAGGTGGCTGCGTTTTAAAACAGCTGTAAACGTTAACAACAGTTTCCAGGTTGGTAAGAAACGTTCAGATCACATAAACACATCTGTGTCTCAATCCCGTTTTTCTGCATTTTAGAAACATGTCACGCCTTTTTTCACAAGCTCTCATATTTGTTCTTCACACACCTACTTCTGTCACGTTCTGCAAGTGCAAACAAAAGCAAAGCTATCGAGAAAGATCTTCAGAAAGTGTGAGCTGTTACCTCCGGTTTAATCGTTATCGTGTCTCACCCCTCCCCCGGAGCGTATGAAGTGTCAGCGACATCTTGTCTGTTGGGATGACAGTTCCAACACGCTTTGTTTCAAGTTCTTTGAAAACTACATTTGCCTAAATAATACTTTGTTCAGTGTTCGGTCATAATGAGCTCCACTCATTCCAATAAACCAGGCTGTTGATGGATAAAAAATAAAAATGCAAAGGCGAAAACTTCAGGCCTTAAAAACGGATTCAAGCAAACCAATAGGTGACAACATGGCGACTTAATCCACTTGATTTAAAACTGAAAAGTGAAGCCAACACCTAAATGCCTTTGATTAAATGGATAAATGATTCAGTTTCTATTGAATTCTACGGCAACAAAAAACTCCAACAGTAGTACGTCTCTGTTATTATCTCTATCTGGAGGGTAGACATCCTTTGAAGACCATTTACATGCAAATAAAATCTATATAGCACACTACAGGAAAGTGAAAACCAAAAAATCCAAATAGGGCCCCTTTAAAAACCAAATGCAACTGCCAGCAAAGCAAACTTGAGGCTCCAAAGCAATAGACACGTCATCTCCACTTATACAACCTATGGAAATACTTACTGCATGCAACACTTATCTCTGCAGCAAGCAAGGCTTTCTCTCTGTGATCAAGTGTGCGTGAAATGAGAGTCGAAAAAAGGAAGTCTGCGTCTATTAGTTAACAAAAGAAGTGCATGTACTCGTCTAGCTGAGTGTATGCAAGACTAAGTAGAAACACCCTGTGTACGTCACCGGTTTGTCTCCTGCAGGCCGTATACCGACAGGACAGGTACACAATACATGACCTCCGCTAGTGGTGAGACTCAGGAAAGGGACTTGGGAGGTCATTTGGCAGTTTCCATGGTGAAGCTGTGTCGGTCACAGCCTTCAATGGATGGCCGGACTCGAACCGCCCGTCGAGGGGCAAGTGGCTCGAAACAGACCTGGCACCGAGGCAGTGATGTGGACATGCTGAGCGCAGCCAAAGAGGCTTAATCTGTGTGTGGGGGTGTACGAGTGAGTGTGTGTGCGGGGGTGGTGTGTGTTCAAAGCTGGGAAGCAGTACTGTATGTGCCACCGTAATAGAGCAGGAGAAGATTTGAGTGTGCTAAATTGGGAGCAATTAAAAGTAGATTTTAGGATGTTAAAACTTCGTAGACCCGGCTGCCTGTCTTAAAAAGGAGCCATTTCTACGAGCACTACCATATGTGCTTGATTACTATACTTAAGTACCATTTTGTACTTTATACTTCTATCCCACTACATTTTGGAGGCAAAGGTAATGCGTGTACGTTTATTAAACACTATACAACTAGTTACTACCTCCTTTCTGAATAAAAACACATACCGTATCATCTGATGATATTATGTGATACGCTACTGCACTCCAAAGAAAAGTGCCTCACATTGACAAACTGCACCATTTAGCTGCTCTTAAAAAGAGCCTCCGAGCTCCGAAAGCCGGCTGGCATGGTGTTCGAAACAATAGCTATCCCCAATCGACTGAGGACGTTAAGACGAAGAGACGCAGGAGGAGAGCTGGGTCCAGATTAATGGAGGAAAGCAGATGTTGTGTCCCCCCCCCCCCTATTATCATGGCCAGCGTAAGATCCCTGGCTGATAATTGACAAGCTATCAGCATTAGCCAGTGTCCAGGGCTTCTGGACTGTACACAATAACGTGTTTGTTTCATTACTTTTGGTACTCTAAGTATATTTTGCTGATAACACTTCTGTACTTAAGTAACATTTGGAATTTAGGACTTTTACTTGTAATGGAGTATTTTATGACCAAACTATTTCTACTTTTGCTTAGGTGCTATGGATCCATGTACCTCGTCCACCACTGTCAGTATGTGTTTCTCTGTGTGAACACTGCGCCATCACAATACAACGTCTTAACACATCTTGGCTATCGGCCCTTCTCAGATGTTACATGTCCACCAGGTCTACTTTTATTTTACTTTTTACTTTTCCTGATCAAATTGAGTTTCCAACTACATCTTCACAGACTGACAGTCTTATAGTGTGTGTGTGTGTGTGTGTGTGTGTGTGTGTGTGTGCGTGCACGTGCGTGTGTATCTTATCTTGTTTTCTCCACCATCTCTAGAGTCAGCAACCACAAGCTGTCTCCATGTCTGTGTGTGTAGGGTGAATGACTCAATCTATCTCCCAGTCGACACTCTGAGCTCACCTCTCACTGCCTGCTGACTCAAGACAAACCCAAAGTTTCATCGACTCGTTCGCCTTCCCATGTCGAAGCCTTTGTGATACCACAATCACACAGAACAAACACACACCACACACACACACCACACACACACACACACACACACACACACACTTGGAGTATCTTCTGTATTCACCCGTGCCTTAAGAGCACGCTTGAATACGACACAATCTGAGCCAGATCTCAGCGAACAAGACATCCGTCCTTGTCACTTTTTACGAGCAAGAATCCTCTCGCATTCATATGTACATAAACAAGAGCCCGTACATTCATGTGGTGACAGAGGGATAAATAAATGCCAGGAATAAATATATACATAGAAATGAACACCATGCTCAGATTGCCGATACTCCGAGCTCCTTATCGCCCGCCTTGCTTGTAAAGAAACTCATGGGCTGATTTGCAATTCCAAAAGGGAGGCGGATGGGAGGAGGGAGGCGGATGGGAGGAGGAACAGGCATTGGGGGACAGGTAGATCCGCGTTGAGGGGTTTACGCAGGTTGTATTCACTCACTTACCTTATCAGCTGCCATATTAAAGCTGCTGTCTCCCCCCTCGTCCTCTCCCGCCCCCCCCTCTGACGCTCGAGCAATCGCGGCCTTCTTGTACCCCAGAGGGATATTGCAAACCCTGAGATGAGATGGCAGATTAATGGTTGCGTCAGGAGTGTGTTTTCAGCCGCCCTCCCCTGTGCAGCCCGTACTGAACAACGCGCATGTGTTCCAGACCTGATGGGGAAGCTGCGGTGATAATTATACACAGACGGCAGGGAGGTGGAAATGCGTTGTTAAGAGTGCATGGTTAAAAAGGCGTAGCAAAGCTGGTGACATTTACAGTCACTGCTGAGCTGTTCAGGTACAACGATGATTACAGGGACTACTGCTAGCTGCTCAATGTCATGGACATCAAATATGAAGACAGTGATGCAAATGAATATCAGCTGGAACATTATTGCATCAGAAGACGAAGGCTTGTTAAATAATGCAGATCATAACATGATTTAAGGTCCTATTAAGAGCCAAAGCCGCGGCGCTACCTCGCTGCTTTGACTCTCAGCGGACCGCTGGGGCCAGGCATCACTGTCATCCTCCTGATGAAGGGTAATGGGATCAACCATCTGACCTTTTCATACAACTGTATTAGCATCCATGGCATCCGGCCATGTCCTCATACTTAGAACAGGCTGATGTTTTATACAGAGTGGGAAGGGTTGGCGTTAAACGAGGAAGGAGCTCCAGCTTTGATTTTATTCAATCAAAATTGTAAAAAAAGAACATCAAGAATGTATGTAATGGTTTCTAAGGCTTTATTTAACACCCTAACCTGGTCATAGTTACTGAAATGGGCTGTGGCTGTTGCCCCTTTATACCCTTGTGTTTCCACAGATGTACCCAGTTTCGGTTACATAATGTCAGCATAGAGTTTACATATTGAGCTGCACTGACTCGGTTCATTAACAGCTAATTGGGCTTAGCTGACTAGCATGCTACAGCTAATAGAGAACAAATACAAGTGTGCTACCAAAACCTTTTAGGGGGTAACATTTGAATCCAGATGTTAGGCATGTGCAGTTTGTAGATGGGTGACTATTGAAATGTGGGTCACAGGGTGTGTCCAACAGAGAAGTTGCTGACCAGATCAGTTAATACAAGTACCATGACACCCTGCTCATAATGAAACATGAAGCTGTATCCATGTAGGATTGTCCTAAGCACTTGACACTCATCATGTCAATTTTGCTATATGCTTATGATTCTAGAATGTGCCATCATGCAGCGTGATGATAGCGCACACACACACACACACACACACACACACACACACACACACACACAGACACACACACACACACACACACACACACACACACACACACACACACACACACACACACACACACACACCATGTATACATCACTTCAGGGGACATTACATTGACTTACATGCATTTCCTGGAGACTTATCCTAATCTTAACCATAACCAACACATGCCTAACCCTAACCCTAAACAAGTCTTCACCCTAAAATTAATGATCCCCCTTATGAGGACCTCCAATTTGTCCCCATAAGGGAGGCGAGTCCCCACACGTGACTATGTAAACAGATGTAGGTCCCCACAAGTATAGTAATGCTAGTCCACACACACACACACACACACACACACACACACACACACACACACACACACACACACACACACACACACACACACACACACACACACAGGCTTGCTGCCTTATTTGATACAACATCCCAGGTGGAAGGAAGTCAACTTGATTTAGCGGATGCTTCAGCAAAACAACGACCTTGAAGCCCCTAAAACAAACAGAAATGCAACTCAAATAGAAATGTATTTTCTTCTTAAGATGCTCCTGCCTCGCACAGGTGCGCAGTTGTTTTTAGATAGTGTAAGTTCAATTGTGTGTTAAAGTAATGTAAAATTCAGCTCACATATAAAAGTGTATATTCACCGCGCCGAGGGAGCTAATCTGAACTCGTCTGCTGCACTCTTCACCTCGCAGGGCCTTGATAGAGTGCAGCAGGCGAATGTGTTGACACTCTGCGTAGCCGTGCAGAGAAATCCCAATCACAGTCGACACACACACACACACACACACACACACTGCTGCAAGACACGCGACTTCTCATGACTACAAATGGCTGATACTGCGAGACTGTCAACACTGCAGTGAGGCCAGGCATGAAAACACACACGGTGAAACCAATTTGCAAAGACTGACAGACGCAAACAATCTTTCCAATACCTGACAGCGAGAGATTCTGTACATATGAAGCTGTGAGGCGGAATAAAGCAGGGCTTGGACTGACAGCATCAACACACACTTTTAACAGCCAGCTTCAGCGTAGTTTCAACTATACTTCTTTAGGATTGTAGGCCAATAAAAACCACAATGTGATGCAACCACAATCCAGGGACTTCCTGGAGGAAAAATGATCATTTAGAAAATCATGTGAATAAACTCTCCTGCTTTTACCTTAAAGGTCACCTATCAGGCTATGTTTAGGCAATAGCATAGGTCTCTCAGAGATATAAAAATACATTAAAAACATGTCTATGAAGTGTTTTGCTCAAAATACCAAACAGATCACCCATTCCAGCCACGCCTCAAATCCCTCTATTTCACTTCCTGTTTCTAAAGTGCTGATTTGGGGATAAAGCTGTAAAGAGGAGGGGTCTGAGCTCATGCGGGACCCGGCAGCTACCGTCTAAACTAAATGCTGCCGTGATGAAACGCCATATCATGGATTATCAAGGATCTGAAACAGTCTGGAGCTCAAAGGCTTTCTCTCTTGCCGGTTATACCACAAGGTGAGTTCCTTTTTACTTCCTGCTTCTTCACACACATGCTCTCCAGTACAGGTTAGCTCTGAGTGTTAGCGATGCTAATGTAAACACGGACCATATTACGTCCAAAACAGTCGGGCGTTGTTTCTGATAGCAACGTTTCTGATTGGGCCGTGGGTCCACATTTCAGATATTACGTCATATCGGACGCAAATCTGGATCAGCTCCGTTGTTCCCCGTTTTTAGAGATTTGGGTACGGAGGAAAAGAGAGAGGGTTTTATTTCCTGACGCTGTGTGAGTTCCCCGACACACCGGGGACACATGTTGATGTAGAGAAGACATCACAAAGTGCATTTGCAAAGGTCCCCTTTAATGTTCTGTTTGAAGTCCTTGAGACTCGCGGTTTATGAGATGGAAAAACATACTTAACACTTATTTATGAAAGGAATATGTACGTTACACTGGTCTATCAAAAGAAGTCTTATCTAAAATATATATAAATGTTCCACTCTTTCTCTTCAAAAGGAGTACATCCTTTGTTATAACATAATGTAAACTTGCAGCACATGAAGCGCTATCTGAAGATGTGCTTATGTTTTACACATACTGTCTAGAGGCGCTTGTTTACTTTCCGTAACCTGACACTGAGAGACACCGCGCTAACACAGATTTAACCCTCCTATTGTCTTCGTTCCCCCCCCCCTTACTTTACCTGTTTTAACTGCTATTACATTAACAAAAACCATTAATCATCACCACATTTCATTTAACACCCTTTCAAACTGTAAATATTGTATCAGAGTACTGGTATACATGAAACACTGCAGTACATATACAGAGAACAGACACTGAACATGTATTGGTGTGCCAGGTGTGATCCATGTGGGGGGAGGGGCACATAAGAGCGGGACATGTATCAAATTGTTCTGTGTGTGTGTGTGTGTGTGTGTGTGTGTGTTTTCTCTGATCCGGATGGTTACTATGGTTACTATGTTTGAGCGGGAACACCATGGGTGTTACAAAGTTGACTAAATCATCCAAAATGCAATGAAAGTGTGATCAGCAATGTGATATGTTCAAATGTCTCCTGTGAAGGATGTCACGAAGCCTTGATGCAATCGAATGTAAAACAAACAAGTTATGATTGATGAAAGTAGTAAATCGGTCAGATTTGACCCGAAGACAACAGGAGGGTTAAAAAAGGCGGCTACTTTAATTCGGCCTGAAAACGGTTTGCAGAGTGACTTCAGGTGCCTCAATTACTTCCCCCGTGCTAAATGAGGTGTTATCACTCCTAGCCAGGTGCAGCTGCGGTTCCTCTCCCGCTATCCAACAAGAGGGCAATTTATGTTAATGGCCAAATATGTGCAATTAAAAGCTTGTTGGGAGCCACAAGAAGAAGATGGAGATTTACAGCCTATTTTTCTCACAATATGAACACAGACACACAATAAACCAGAGCGGAGACATTTCAGATTAGCATTTAGACTGATGACATGACTAATAACAAGCTAAAGCTTGCCGCCGGCGTCCTGGCCATAAACAGAAATGCCAGCTGGGGGTTAAAAATAAATTGACTGTCTTGTTATTTCCCTAACTGGGCACAATTGGCAGTGCTTTGTGAGGCCAGTCATCTTGGCATGCGTTAAATTAGTCCTATTGACAGCGACTTCACTCGCTCCAATCGCCGCAGGCACAACTTTGGAAAGGCTTGTAGTTGCGATTACATATTGGGAAATAAAGAGAAAGAAAACAGGACTCTGGAGAGGCGACACAGCAACCATGCTTTAACATAACTGCCCTGCCAGCGGCCCCTGCTTCAAGTAGAACAACATGCAACTCTCACTCCTACTGGCGCTGTAAATTAGTGCTGCCTCGTGCCAAAAAAACTGCCGCCCAATGCTCCGATTTCACTGAAATAGTACACGTTCAATAGCAGAGGTGGGAAGTAGCGGAGTACAAATACTTCTGGTATCAGTACTTTACTCCACAACTTTTCCTTCTTACATGTTGAACCCAAATACCTGTACTTTCTACTTCTACATGTTGAACTCAAACACCTGTACTTTCTACTTCTTACATGTTGAACACAAATACCTGTACTTTCTACTTCTTACATGTTGAAACCAAATACCTGTACTTTCTACTTCTTACATGTTGAACACAAATACCTGTACTTTCTACTTCTTATGTTGAACACAAATACCTGTACTTTCTACTTCTTACATGTTGAACACAAATACCTGTACTTTCTACTTCTTATATGTTGAACTCAAATACCTGTACTCTCTACTTCTCACATTTTCCAAACAGGCTGGTTACTTTAGTTTGAATCTGTGTTTTATAACATCCATCCATCTTCTCCGCTTATCCGTGGTCGGGTCTCGGGGGTAGCAGTTCCAGCAGAGAGCCCCAAACGTCCCTTTCCCCTCATCAACCAGCTCTGACTGGCAGGTCCCAAGGCGCTCCCAGGCCAGCGAAGAGATATAGTCCCTCCACCTGGTCCTAGGTCTACCCTTGGTCTCCTCCCAGCTGGACGTGCCTGGAACACCTCCCTAGGGAGGCGCCCAGGTGGCATCCTAACTAGGTGCCCGAACCACCTCAACTGGCTCCTTTCGACGCGGAGGAGCGGCTCAACTCCGAGTCCCTCCCTGATGACCGAACTTCTCACCTTATCCCTAAGGGAGACGCCAGCCACCCGCGGAGAAAACCCACCTCGACCGCTTGTATCCGCGATCTCGTTCTTTCGGTCATGACCCATCCTTCATGACCATAGGTGAGGGTAGGAAGGGAAACTGGCCGGTAGACAGAGAGCTTTGCCTTCTGGCTCAGCTCCCTTTTCGTCACACGGTAAAGCGACTGCAGTACCGCTCCGATTCACCGGCCCATCTCACGTTCCATTGTTCCTTGTTTGGTGCGTGATCATTATTCTTTAGAGTCATGCGTGCCTATTGGTTGGAACACGATCCGTGTATCCATCACTTCCTGGTCTTCTCTAAAGAAGAGGGACCAACGGAAACGTTGTCATGTTGCCGTTGGTCACCATGGAAACATTCATTAGCTAACAATGACATTATTGTTCTATTGATATAAAGGGAGGTCAGGTACTCTTTAAAGCAGCTGCTAGTTATGGGTACTTTTTACTGAAGTACACTTCAAAGCCTCTTTACTTTGACTTGAGTGAAGAAGTTTAGTCAGTACTTCTACTTTTACCAGAGTATTTTTAAACACGAGTATCTGTACTTCTACTTGAGTAAAGGATGTGTGTACTTTTACCATCTCTGTTCATTTGTAGAGTTTCTTCTGCACAATATTTTTGAGATTATATCCAAACAGATAAGCTAAGAGACTCTAATGAGACCACGTAAGACCATCAGTTTCTCCCACACATGCAAAATGGCCGACCGTAACCAAACTAAAAAGGCAGCAGCGGCTAGCGCGCCACTTTGCCAAGGGTGAACGGTCCATTTCACACCCCCAATCGGCGTGATTAACAAACTGCGGGCGGTAGACTTTGATAACGCCGCAGTGCATGATGGGAAAGAGAACCTCTAACACGGTTTGAAAGGCGGAAAGAGGGGAGGAAATAGAGACTGAATTGGCCAGGAAGACAGGCTTCTGAAGGTAATAGGCAAGCTGTAAGAGCTGTTCTCAAGGCTTTTAGAGCCGTGCTATTTGGAATACTTACCCAAAATGATCCGCGCTGGAGAGTGTGTTGCTGACAGAAACTCCATCCGCCACAGCCGAGGGAAAGTAATGGGCGGCATTAACAACAAAGGCCCTCAAGGTTTTCAAGATGTGAGCGGAGAGAGGCTAGTGCTCAATATGTGTGCTATGACCTTGAGGACATACATTAAGTGTACTCAAAAACCATGTGATTGTATACTATCCATAGTTGTTCACATGTACATGTCAGGCGCAGACACTCAAAGCCAGGGTTGTTTTCACACGTTCGGCTGAGCATGTTTAGACATAGATAATATATTTATTCGTTTTATGTGGAAATGCACTGCGAGGATATGCTTTTTTAAATGCCGTTGTACCTGGTGCGATGACAATAAAGGAATTCTATTCTAATTCAGTGCCTTTCCTCCAGAGATGTTCATATTTTGAAGTGAATATCGGTTTGACCTGTCGGATCGCCAGACAAACTGCATAATGTTTAGCCATGAGAGAAAACAATGACAGGTAGCGGTGTTAAAGAGTACATCCTCTCGTGTCTCCTTCCCTCCTGGCCGTTTAGGGCAGCTGGTTATATTTTGAGTGTCGCTTGTTTACAGGCTGTCATTCTGGCTCTGACACGATCCTCCAGGCTCTCCAGTGTGAGCGTGTCTTTCATGTGTCACCTCATCACGGCTCATCCCGATATGCGCAGGAGGGATTTCCATGGCAGGATTATTGGATATTTAAGCCCTTTTCTCACAGACACTTTTATAATTTGTGGAGAACACACTATTTGGAGTGTTTTCTTTCACACATGTAGCACACAACAGGAGGTTATCAATGTCAAACACATTCTCACTCACTAGAAATACTAGTGCTTTGTTTGGGGAAAAGGGGGCTGGAAAGCGGGCCGAAGGGACAACCTCATGTGGATTACATCGTGGGCATGTAGCCGGTTCTCAATGTGTTAAAAGTTCCTTTAATGAACTTGAGGATTTGGACTTGGGCACATAATGTATTGTGTATGTACACCTAAAGAGAAGCCATTTTTCACTTGCTTACGAGTGTACGAGTTTGACCGCAAAATGATTTGCTTTTACTCGCGTCACTCAAACTAAGATAAGATAAGATATGATGGACTTTTATTAATCCCTCGTGGGGAAATTGTTTCTCTGCATCCTAGTGTTAGGAGCAGTGGGCTGCCATTTTGAACGGCGCACTCGGTTCAGTGTGGGGAACGGTGCCTTGCTCAGGGACACCTCGGAAGCACTTGGTCTTGCCGGGACTTGAACTGGCGACCTTCCAGTTGCCAAGCCAAGTCCCTATCGACTTCGCCACCACCGCCCAGATGCTTTATTGATCTCAATTCAACAAGTGTTGCAGCAGCATAAAAACATGGCATTGGACAATACAAATTCAAAATTCAAAAGACTAGAAATAAACAAGAAAGTAGAAAATATACATGTTGAATTTACAAATGCACACTAGTCTCACCAGGGAGGAGTAGGGGCTCGTTTCTACAGCATGTTAATTCAAAGACACCAACAGAAAAAAGACATCTTGCTGCTTCTTGCATGTTCTGAAAGTCCCAGATATTCGAGAAACCAAACATTGTTGTTTGTAAAATCATCCTGGGACACACAGCTCAGTGAAAGTCAATCTTGTTTACTACCCTGGTATGAACCCAAAATTACCATCGCAACGAGTGTATCAAAGGATGCCCGAATTAACACACGATGAGACGTCTGCCTGCCTGACAACAAGCGCACACTTTTAAAATGCGAGTGTTATGAATGGAGATTGGATCATTTGGGTTATTATAGGCTCTTTGTTTTATTATATTGTTTTGCTATTTTTCAACCTGAAAATATTAAGTATTAGTGAATTGTCTCGTTTCCTTGGGAGTCCTGAAAGGCGCCTCCAAATTATCACTTATTATTAACTAGTCTTTCTTTGCAACGACTAATTGCAGCGTTGAACAATTGGCTTTGTGCCCCGATGTGAACCATAAGAGGGAGAAGTTAACAAATATTGACGTCTCTCCAGTTAGACGTATTTATAAATGGGCCTCTCTCCGTCTTCACAACCCGGGCCCTGAGGTCCTCTGAGCAATGGCTCCTAGGGTGCCCCGAACCAGGCTAAGAACTAGGGTGACCGTGCCTTTGAGGCGGTGGCCCCAAGGCTTTGGAACAAACCTCCCCCAGATAATAAAAACCTCGCCTCAATAGAGATTTTTAAGGGGCGGTTAAAGACCCACATCTTCCGACAGGCCTTTGGGTCGTCGGAGGAGGTGAGTTAGTGGCTGTCTTCTTTTTTTTTTTCCTTTTTTTTATTATGGGTGTTTTGTCGATGTTTTATCCTATGTATTTACCTGCTTGCCGTTTTAATGCCTTTTATTCTACATTTTATAGTTGGGACTGTGAATTGTGTCCTGTGTACTGTACTGTAAAGCACTTTGTACATCCGTGTTGAGAAGGCTGCTATATAAATAAAGTTTTTACTTACTTACTTACTTTGTTTTCTTCTGGACCAGAAATGTCTTTAAAACGCCCGATCACTCGAATACCCCGGAGAACCAGCGATAAATCCACATCGCCTCTCTGGGATACAACTTTGCACCCGGCACGATAAAGTCTGTTTGATGTCTGGTCTGAACGAATCGGACATTGCGTCTGACATACAGCTCCTCCAGGGGTAATGTGTGGGAAAGTTCAGGGTCTCAGTGAATGTGGGGAAGAGGGTTTTAAACTTCTCCAGCTAGTGACTCCCAAAAACACATTATTATATCATCATAATAATGACCCACGAGGGCAATCCTCCTCCTCTCCTCTCCTCACCTTGTTTTTCTTTTTCTCTCCAGTTCCCCTCTTTTGGCCCATGCAGTCATTATCTAAATTGTCTTTTCCACACCAGCAGCAGCAGCAGCAGCAGCACGTGACTATAGGTCTCACGGGAGCAATATCACACAGCGCGTCACCTTATAACACTTGCATCATAAAAAGTATTAATACATACATAAATAAGCCACCCGGGGAGAAGTGCTGGCATTAGCGTGAGATGAAGTGGAGTCTGTTTCACTTCCCAGGAGGCAGGTGACATTGCAACTCATTTGCGTTGTTTACTAAAGCAAGGCAGGGGCACTTGAGAATCACCTGCAACGGCGTAATGCATGCACAAGTGTAGGGGACATGATGTGGATTGTTTCAACATCTCCTCAACGGGATAATTGAAGCGCTGCACGTAGACAACGCTCAAACCAGTAAATATACTGTTTGAAAATGGCAACAATTTCCTCTAATTATACACACGGCGAAAATAATATGACAGCCACCTGAAGCTCGGATAATGAAATGCAGCTCTCCTCATGTTAGATCCGGCTCCAGATTGTTCGTCCGTCGTGCTCAAACCAGTAAATATATCTTTCAAAATGGCAACACTTTCCTCTAATTATATAAATACACACAAAAACAAAATGACAGCTCAGGATAATGAAATCCATTTAAAAACAGCTCAATCCTCCTCGCGTTAGATCCGGCTCCAGATTGATGGTTTGCTAAATGTGATCAGCGAGACTACAGCTCATTTCACCTCGACTGCCGGACGCCTCGCCGTTCCTCAAATGCACGGCCCCAGCTTTCATTCCATTTCTATGAAACACCGAAAAGAATATGAGTGATGCGCACAATAAAGTGTCAACAGGCCCTTAAGTCAGACGTATTCTCCGGGCCGGAAACAGTTCCCGCCTTTATCTTCTCACGTATTGTTATGATGTGTCTTGCAGTTCATTCGCCTGCCTCCCTGCCTCCGATCATTGACCGTGTCTCCTCTCTCCCGTCCTTGAACTAATATAATCGACGATTATATTAGTTTATTGAGCTTCACTCCATTATTTCAAAGCTGATACTGCTGAATGGGTCTCTGAATAGCGTAGATGGAATAGAGAGGGGTACGTGAGCATTGCAAAACGGGACATTACAGGAGAATGGAAATGGACTCAGTCTGATCGGGACATGTGACAACCGCTCTGAAACTGGCATATTTCCATTTTAGTGACTGTATTAAATGATAGGCTTATTTTATTAATACTTCAGTAAAACATGTCAAACATGCAATTAGTAAATTATTAAGGTTGTGTTACCTGTTACAGAATTATTCAACCTATGCATGTTGTTTTCCTAAAAAAAGCACAATTTGTTTTGTGTTGGATCCCATGACTAGACGACAGTTTACACTAACTTTTTTCGTTTTTTTGGACTTTTATTATAACCGTTTAAGTTCATTCTCAACCGCTCTAATAGTGTATTTTCTCTTCGGTGGCATGCAGCTGTTTTCAACAAAAATCTCTAAAAATCCCACGACTAACATACATCAGACGGACAATGTGAACATAGGAAACATTCAGCAGCTAAAGGTGTTGTTGGTTGGTGGAGACCAAAACGGAGCTAAAAGAGAGGTATAATTGGACTTATGTTAAAAAAATACACTAAAATATGCTGCTAAATAAATGCCAATGTTGTTTAATGTCTTGCTGGTTATCGAAAGGAGTGACTGTTTCCGAACAATTGCTAAAAAACAAACATATTTAGGGTTTTTGATCGGTCACACACTTGTTTGGTTTAAGCATTGGATGAAGACAGAAATGATAATAAAGCACTGTTATTAAACCAAATGAAAGCACATTTCATATTTTGAATGTTCATGTTGATGCTGATGACATATATATGCCTTTGCTAAAAGGTCACACAGACATGAAAAGTATGTTATCATACAAAGCAAGGTTTGTTATGTTTTAGTTCAAAAAGACGAATGTTGAGAAAACCCAAAATCAGAAAACTCCACTTTGTGATTGTACTATATGTTCAACACCAATCACAGATGTAATGTGCTTTATTATAAAACCTGCTAATTCATTTGAATTGACGAGATGTGTTTTGATAAGACACCTCAATTCTCAGAAAGTTGTGAAAAGAATCAGTGAGATAAAACAGTGTTAATTAAGTTTTCTTGAGCAGTTAAAGAGGGCCTGGAGTTTACAAAACAAATGAACGCACTTCGCTCTGCATCAGCCAAACGACTCGCTGCACCCTCGCTGCGAGGGGGACCCAAGTTCCCATCAGCAGAAACACGTGGTTTGCTATCCTGGCTCCAAGATGGTGGAATGAGCTCCCCATTGACATCAGGACAGCAGAAAGCTCACACACCTTCCAGACTGAAAACTCATCTCTTTCGACTCCACTTAGAGCGATAGAATGACTAACAAAGAACTTATATACTAATAAAGGACTGGCTTATCTAAAGCCAGTTGAGTAGCACTTGAACTGATTGGCTCTATGAAACCTGATGTACTTATATGATTCTGTTTTCCTCAAGGTTGTGTCTTCCTGGTCGAATGTACTTATTGTAAGTCGCTTTGGATAAAAGCGTCAGCTAAATGCAATGCAATGTAATGTAACGCAACAGCATGCTAAGCACAAGAATATATTTTCTCAGGTTCTTTTTGGGTGACTTTTTCTTCATTTCCCAGAAGGCATCACTGCATTTTGTCAACCATAATGCATCCTCTGTTGCACATAGGCTGCTTGAGAATATGATGCATGTAATGCTGAGATGACAGTCCGGAGGATTTATCTGCATATTCCTCTGGAGTCAGCAATACTAGAGACTCCGGGTCACATCCTCCAAGGACTTTAGCAAAGTGATACAATGTGCAGGGGTAACAAAATACCCATGTGACTGTCTGTCTTCAAATCAGTTTTGGAAGATTTACTGCAATGTTTTACATAAAGAGCCCCTTTTCTGTAGTGTGTTATATAGGTTTGTGTGCATGTCAATGGTCTGCAAAGGCTCAAATCCCCGTCTTCCTCCAGAGGGAGTTTCTCTCCCACACACCCTGCCTGAAACGCCTCCATTGTTTACTTCCTGAACTAACTCACCCTGTTGCTGTTTGAACAACTGAATTTCCCCACGGGGATTAATAAAGGCAAACTATTGTAAAGGTAAAAGTATGAGCATAAATAATAAAGAACATTTACATCATTATGATTATTTAATATATAAAGACTATATATTATTGAATTACAATTAAGATAATAAGATTAGATATACTTTATTTGATCTAAAATATTGATGTGTGTGGAAACCATAACAGATAAGTGATTAAATTCTACAGTATTCAGCAAACACAACTGCAGAGCTGCAACATTGCAAACAGACTAAGTTCTACAACACCCAGTTGTCTTTGTGTATTTGCGAATGAAGCGCCATCTCATGGTTAAATCCTGTAATTGAAGAAATGGGGACATTTGGCAACGCCCCCAGCCACTGGAATCCGCTGGGTTTTTGGTTGGGACACACCCATTGGAGTCCTATCTGGAGTGCTACATCTGTATTGACATCACTATATAACACTCTCATTTCTATTGGCTAGCGCTACAACACATTGTACGTGATAGGCTAAGGGGCGGGACATCTCTAAGAGCGTTGACCAATCACAACAGAGCCGGCCAGCTAACCAATCAGAGCAGACTGGGCTCTGGTTTTCAGACAGAGGGTGAAAAGAAGTGCTGCAGCACAGGCAGTATGAGAAAAATAAAGAGCTTTTTGAACATTAAAAGCGTGGAGACATGAAGAGACACTACATACTGATCTACACCTGACAATGAAATAAACTAAAGCTGTTTGATATATGTAGCGGAGTAAAAAGTACAATCCTGACTTCCAAATCGTAGTGGAGTTGAATAAAGTAGCATAAAATGAAAATCCTCAGTGAAAAGAATGGTACTTAAGAAGAGTTTCTGAGTAAGGGAACTAACCCTAACCCTTCACATTCGCATACCCTCCTTACCGAGCCCAAATAGTCATCCCCACCCAAAGGCCCTTTGTGTCTGAGACGGAGCTTTTTGTACTTTCTCTACTTGAAAACAGACCGTATCATCAGATTTAAAAAAGCGAGCTATGTGTTTGTGTTGACAAGCGTTTCTATCTACCACCCACAGCCCGGCAGCCCGGCATCGTATTGGCAAGGTAGTGTTCCCCTTCACTGCACTTCCTGTGAAAGATAAGGCGTCAAAACAACACGGACTACAATCGTAACAAACACAGAAACTTCCCGCAAGCAAGGGGATCAATGCCGACCCGGCACGAGGAGGCACAGAGAGGGAGAGAAAGGGAGATTGCATTCTGGGGGATGGAGAATAAGAGACGTCAGGATAATCCAGAAGCAGCGATAGCCAGGCCTCCCCAGAGAAGGAGAGCAGGGACAGTGAAGTGGAGAAAAAGTCAAATAAACCTATTTTTTCTGTACTTTTTCTTTTATCACCTGCCTCCCCGCCATCGCCGAGTCAATCCACAATGGAGAGAGAAAGCAGATTAGCTTGTTCGCCCATCAGAAAAGGGATTACATTTACCCGTTTCCTCTGTCAGGGAAAGCTGAAGCGAAAGGAAAATGTGTCGTGGAGAAAAAAGTGTTTTTGAAGAATCCACGAGTGATTGAGGTTATCACGAAAAGAGGCTTTTCTGTGTCCCTGTCAAATGTACTTGGCGTGGAGGCCAGAGTTGCTCATGGGGAACATCGAAACAACCGGCACCAGATAGACGATAATAGATCCCTGGAAGCTCCGAGAGGGATGTGGTTGTTCTTCATCCTGCCTCCGTAAACTTAAAATGTTGTTTGGTTTTTAAATAGCTCCAAGAGAATTAAAGCGTTGATTTTCAAGTATCCATAATGAAGTGATGTATAGCTCCTAACAAAAAACATGGAGACAATAGTTATTGAGACATTAAAACAGAATAGGCACATGGTTCTCTGTTCAATAGTTGTCATGGTTTTGGATTTATGTTTTATTTTCAACCTTTTATTTTGAAATGTTTTCCTCCTTGTGTCTTGTCTGATTGCTACTTCCTGTGTTTGCCTTCCTGTCGTTAGTTTCCCCCCTGTGTCTGATTGTCTGATTGTGTTCACCTGTTGCCCTCGTATTTCTGCCTCCCCTGCCCTAGCTGTGTCTTGTCCTGTGATTACCCTTCTGTGTATTTTAGTCTTGTCTTCCCCTGTGCTCCATGTCTGTTCGTCGTCTTTGCTTGTCCATGTCTCCTGCCTGTTCCCGCCTGTAAGTGTGTTCCTATCTGTCGTCCTCCCCGGTTTTGGTTTTGTTAATTCGTTTCTTGTTTTTTCTTGTCTTCGGCTTTTTATAAATAAAGCTCGCCTTTTGTTACCTTACCTTATTTTCTTAAACTGCACTTGGGCTCCTATTTTCCCCAACCTGACAATAGTATATATGAGGAATCACATGTACAAGGTAGTTTACTCAGAAACCCTTCTTAAGTACACTTTTTATAAGCTTTTTAAGCTGTGTATTTTTATTTTATATTTCTACTCCACCACAATTTGGAAGTCAGGATTGTACTTTTTACTCCACTAAATATATCTAACAATTCATATTTGTAAGTAGTGTCTTTCCTGGGACATGTCTCCATGCTTTAATGTTCAAAAAGCTCTTTATTTGTCTCATACTGCCTGTGCTGCAGCACCTCTTTTTCACCCTCCGTCTGAAACCAGAGCCCAGTCTACTCTGATTGGTTAGCTGGCCGGCAGTTTACGGAAGTAAACAAGGAGTCCATTGGAGGCTTTTCAGACGGGGGGGGGGGGGGGGGGGAGTGTGTGGGAGAGAAACTCCTTCTAGAGGTAACACAGGGATATTAGCCTTTCCAGACCATTGACATGCACTGAAACCAGTATAACACACTCCAGGAAAAGAGAACCAAAAACACGGAGAGAATAATTCATCTAAAAAAACAACATTTTAATGAGAATATTGCCATTGTAAATTAGTCACACACTTCCCTGTGGAATTGACGATGTTCAACAGAAGGGTTTAGAAGTCTTTTTCCACTTCCTCTTCTTTTCCACTCCTCCCCTTCCCTTCCACATAAAGAGCACATTATGGGTTTTCGTTGAATACGTTCACCTCAATCGGCTTGTCTCAAATCATCACATTTAAACCGTCTCAAAGTGAGCCGATCCTCCTGTGAGTTCTGCACACGTTCCGCTTGGAAATGAGCCCCTGGTCTGTTTTCTGCCTTTGATGTTAAACAAGCCTTGTTAATTGCCGCGGTGAAAGAAGTTGGCTCATGTGCCTACTACAATTATTATCCGCCCCTTACTAAGATTGACTTTTTCCTATAAAATAATATATTTAGTAAATAAATCACTGCTTCACATAAGTGTCATGAGGACATATATCATGACAGCTCTTGCTCTACTGTTCCAAATAAAACAACAACCAACAGCATAAACAAATCCCAGGTTTTCCGCGGATCTTTTTCTTTCCGGTCAAATGTCCAAATTTGAAACTTACCGGTCGGTCATGTTTCAATGATAACAATAAGAGAATTGTGTAGCAGAGTTTCCGTTAGCAGGTAATTACCCCGACTAGGACCGGATATGCTGATGTTTAAAACTCATGGGGCTCGTTTTTATATTGCTTCAGTTTATAATCGTAACAGATCAAAAAGTTCAGATACATTTTTCAATAAATGATTCGCTTCCACAAACAACATAATTATTACATTCAAACAAACTACTTGTAGTAGATTAAGTACATTATTCAAAAGTTTACATTAACTTGGATAATAACACGGGAGAAACGGATTCTCTCTCTCTCTCGACAGCCCGTTAGTTTCTCATGCAGCTCGCTAAACAGTGGGCGGGGCTTCAGGTGATCAGAGCTGCGTGTCTCCGTCAGACTCAGCAGCTGATCTGATCTCTCTCTCGCGTCCGGTTACACTTCACTCTGATCAGATCCAGCTCTCCTGATCGGCCTTTATAGAGAGCACCGATCAAACTATCAAAAGTTAATATCGGCCGATAATGATCGTCGGCCAATCGATCGGAGCATCCCTAATTATTACCGGACATTTTGACCGGCAGGTTTTGAATGTACCGGTTTTTAATAAATGTTACCAGCTAAAACGGAAACTCTGGAACACAGCTGTATTTAATACCAGCTACGATCTGTGAACCTTGTTTTTTCCATGTTTTACTTTAACTCCAGGAGAAACCCCCACTGAACAGTATTTGTTGTTCAGAGTGCGCCCACACAAATGCAGCATCCAGTGATATCAAAACGAAAATATCTCCCAACAGGGGGAACAAAGACTTGAAATCCACAGATCTCTAAGACCAAACAAAAGATAATACAGGGAGATGAAGGGGAAACAAAGGCGAGCACGGCAATACCACAAAAGGTGCGGGAACAAATGGAGACAGATGAGAGTAAAGCTTCTCTCTGTCATCATGCAGGCTGACACCATCAGCAGCTGAAGGACAACACACACACACACACACACACACACACACACACACACACACACACACACACACACACACACACACACACACACACACACACACACACACACACACACCACACACACACACACACTAAAAGGTGTATTCAAATATCCTGGTCTCCTTTGAAATGTGACCTCAGCATGCCGGGGTAGGCCAATTTCTACCATTTGATTCTCTCAACATAATCTTACTTCGGTGATGATGAGCACCTATCTCCATTTTATGAGGAGGAAGAAAGTAGGGTTCGAAATGATCTCGCAAATTCTCTCCTTTCATCTTTCATGCAGTTACAGTTTTGGTACGGGCAGAACAAAGTCCAGAATGAAATTAACCCTACTTACTAGGTTTTTTTTTTAGGCATAGGGCACTATGAAGAAAATCTAAAACCACTATATGTTATTATATATACACACATATATATAAGTACAAATGATATCACTTTCCTGTCATGCTGCCTTACAGTGGGCCTGTAATGCAAATATTCAGATTCATGTTTGTACTTTGTGTCTCTCCTGGGACATGTCTCCTTGCTTTAATGTTCAAAAAGCTCTTTATTTTTCTCATGCTGCCTGTGCTGTAGCACCTCTTTTCACCCTCTGTCTGAAACCAGAGCCCAGTCTGCTCTGATTGGTTAGCTGGGCCGGCTCTGTTGTGATTGGTCAACCGCTTAGAGATGTCCCGCCCCTTAGCCTATCACGTACAATGTGTTGGAGCACTAGCCAATAGAAATGAGAGCGTTATATAGTGATGTCAATACAGATGTAGCACTCCAGATAGGAATCCAATGGGTGTGTCCCAACCAAAAACCCAGTGGATCCCAGTGGCTGGGGGCGTTGCCAAATGTCCCCATTTGTTCAATTACAAGATTTAACCATGAGATGGCATGTGATTGGTCACCGCTTAGAGATGTCCCGCCCCTTAGCCTATCACGTACAATGTATTGGAGCACTAGCCAATAGAAGCACGAGTGTTACAGGTTGCTAAACCTTTAAAATGTTTTAATTCCAGTACAAAAAATGGCATGCACAGATCTTATGAAACAACGGAATTTCAACGCTATTAAAAAATGAATTGAATGTTATCTGTAATTGGAAAACTTTCCCCGGTTTCACCATTAATTCTGCCGACAGGATTGATTTGTTTGTGTTGTAGTGACACGAGGAGCCGACTTGAAGCACATAGAAACACCAGCAGTGTCAGCAGGCCTGATTACTGCTCGCACATCTTAAATACAGCCGAACCGTTTTAATGGCCTGTGTAAGAAAGTCCAGCCCTGCTTCTCTGAGGATTAAACTAGAGGTAGAAGGAGACAAATATACAGCAGCCGAAATACGCTTTTAGGGACGGAACGATGTCTCTTTAGAGTCAACGTTTTCTTCAGCAGACAAAGAAAGTCCTGTTTTTACTGTTCGCAACTGGTTTAGAAGACCCATCACTACCACGGTGAACACTCCCTGCCTCTCCTTCTGCTTCTCCTTCTCCTCCTCCTCCCTGAGTCTGGTGTCAGGAAAACACTCTGGAGAGCGATGCTCTGGATATACATACAACAACAAGTGTTCTGAATGCGTAAACAATGCAGTTCAGGTCTCACAGGATTTGTATTGTAAGGTTACATGCTCCGTTATCGCGCTCTGTGCCCATGTTTTACTGCACTGTTCTGACCTTTAAAAGTGCCGTAGAAATGTTCCTTCAATGCAACACATGTAGCGGTCACTACAACTCTGACTCACTGACCACGTCCAGACCCATTCAGAAGTCTTATATGGAAGGTGTATTATTAAAGGTGGCGGGCCTCGCTAGGTATCACTAAATGAGTCATGAACATTGATAACTGTGCAAAGTCTCCTTTCTTTCTTTCTTATATCAAGCAGAAGTACTTATTGGACAACATGTTAATGTCAAGGCTAAAGTCATATATGAATGCATGGATGGACTGATGGATTTATTTTCTGGTTCCTTTTGAACAAACCGACGCAGAAGTGGGGTTTTAGAATGGGCTACTGCAACTCCAAGAAAAAAGAGAGCTAACAAAAAAATCTGTCGATAAGAAATTAAAGGTGGGGTCGGTAAGTTCGAGAAACTGGCTCGAGATACACTTTTTGTTATATTCCATGGAATGCTCTTAACATCCCGATAGCAATGAATATCTGAAGTGCTTTGACAAAAAATCCATCTGTGGAAGCCGTGGCGCTGTAAAAAAGCACGACCAATCATCTGAGCCGGCTAAAGTAACCGGATGGCCTACCTGCCCTGTCAGCCTTCCATCGGGCACACACTTACCCTCGTGCCCTCATTGGTCATGTGCGCGTTCGTGTGTGTTGGAGGCGGGGCTCTGTGAGGAAGTGGCAGATTTTTTTCGGTTGTGTATTTTCAAATTGTAGCACACTCGAGCTGGTTTCTCCAAAATTACCTACCCCACCTTTAAAGTAAAAGGTTATAATTCAGGGGCCGGTGCTTTATCAACACTCGCCTCTGAAAGTCAGAGATCAGAGACAGCGGTCCTCATTATAAGTCACTCAGAGCTGTAGGGAACAGGGCCAGCAACATGACAGCCAACTCAGGATCAAACACTTTAAAGACGAGGCAAAGTTTCATCTCTTTAAAGTGCCGTCGATTGCAATCTTAATTAAAAAGCCTCCCTCTCTCTTTGCCCGTGTCTCTTTGTGTTTATACAGCGCTCCGTCTGGTCGTCTGCAGGAGCCACGGCCGCATTTCAGGACAAGCTGGAGTGATTGATGGCTGAGATACTGGGAAATGAAATTCTGATTCAAGCTGTGGGCAAGACAGGTTGGAGGGAAGAGAAGTGTGTGTGTGTGTGTGTGTGTGTGTGTGTGTGTGTGTGTGTGTGTGGGGAACAGCAGCTCAGACAGCACGAGGCAATGGCACAGCGACACATGCCAGGTTTATCTGGGGCAAGCGCGGATTCACACCTCTCACCGTGAAGCATTCACACATTCTCACACATATCTGGCACCTCCTGACGAACGTGTCTCGAGAGCGGACGGGCAGATAACGTGACGGATCCCCATCTGAGGAAATGCCACACACACACACGCACACACACACACACACACACACACACACACACACACACACACACACACACACACACAAAAACACACACATACACATGTCATCCTGATCCTATGGCCCAATTCCAAACCAACCCCTACAACACCTACCTCACTCACTTTCTCTCCATGTGTGCGTTCACGTGGAGCGTCCAAGGCCATTCCAAGCCAGCTTTATGAGATTGGAAGTTTATTAAACCCTCCTAACGGAAGTCTGCATCTGCCTTAAGTGCCCAGCTGCCCTCCCTGAGCAGGTGCAATGCTGCTTGCAGTTAATAAACATCAGATTTACAAACAAAGAGAAATTCACAAAAAACAATGCCACTAAAGATCTCTGGATTTGTAGAATACATGTTCTCTCTTCATCAGGGAGTTTGCTCATTAGGGACCATGATTATGAGGAGGAGGACGTCCCGAAGCGTCCCGCTGTAGTTACATCTTTAAAGTTTTAGGTTTTAGTGCATGTAAATGGTCTGCAAAGGCTAAAATCCCTGTCTTCCTCGAGAGGGATTTTCTCTCCCACACTCCCACCTTGCCTGAAACGCTTCCATTGGACTCCTTTGTTTACTTCTGTACCATAGTGTCATCACTATAACACTTGTGCTTCCATTGGCTAGCGCTCTGCTAGCCAATAGAACGGTCCGGAGGTGATCTCTGGGCCCATAGATCTCGGCCTCCGTTACGGGTGGTGTCGCTTCATTGTGGTTTGATTGTGTTCACCTGGTGCCCTGTGTCGTCCCCTCCCCCCTCACCTGTGTCTTGTTGATTGATTAGTGTGTGTGTGTGTATGCTCTGTTTCCCCTGTGGACAGGTAGTGTGTGGGAGACCCGTGTGGCTGCTGACTGTGTTCAGGGAGGACAGTCATATTGAGGCTGGTGACTATGTGACATGAGAAATAACTGCCCACCACCGGGTTATATTTGAAACTCTCCGCCTCTGCCTCCTTGCTTGGTCGCGCGATCAATTGTCAGTCTCACAACGTGAAGCAGTTGACCAATCACAACAGGGGCCGGCCAAGCTAACCAATCAGAGCAGAACTGGGCTCTGGTTTCAGACAGAGGGTGAATGAGTGAAAAGAGGGTGCTGCAGCACAGGCAGTATGAGAAGAGCTTTTTGAACATTAAAGCATGAGACATGTCATAGAGACCATCCATCCATCTTCTCCCGCTTATCCGTGGTCGTGGTCTCGGGGGGTATCAGTTCCAGCAGAGAGCTCCAAACTTTCTTTTTCCCTGGCCACATCAACCAGCTCTGACTGGGGGGGGGTCCCAAGGCGCTCCCAGGCCAGCGAAGAGATATAATCCCTCCACCTGGTCCTAGGTCTACCCCTTGGTCTCTTCCCAGCTGGACGTGCCTGGAACACCTCCCTAGGGAGGCGCCCAGGTGGCATCCTAACTAGGTGCCCGAACCACCTCAACTGGCTCCTTTCGACGCGAAGGAGGAGCGGCTCAACTCCGAGTCCCTCCCTGATGACTGAACTTCTCACCTTATCCCTAAGGGAGACGCCAGCCACCCTGCGGAGAAGAAACCCATCTCGGCCACTTGTATCCGCGATATCGTTCTTTCGGTCATAGAGACACTACATACAAATATGAACCTGAAAATTATCAGAGTATGTCTTCTTTGAAGAAGGAGCCTCCTGCAGACTACAGACAAAGTTCAATCAGACGATGTAAGAGTGGGTTTTGTAATTGGCCCTTGGAAACAGGTCCACCAGTCACATATCACACGTCCACCAGGTTTGTGGATGTTTTGCGGCAAACCCAGACTGGATTCATCCTCAAATAAAAAGTGATGGTTTTCTCCCCCTGAGCTGTCAGCTAACAATCACTCAGGAACCACTCACACACAGTCACAGATATGCGAGAGAGAGAACAGCTTACGTTGATCCAGCCCCAGCAGGAGGAGGTTATTGCTTATACCTGAGAGAACAGCCGGAGACTGTGCTGTGGGAAATCAAGTTTTAATATGAAACGAAATCACTTAGTTTATTTCTGTTTGACGAAGCATTAACTGGGTGTCACATTTAACACACTTCAAATGCATGCCTCCACTTTTCCATCTTCTCTATTTGTACTGTAGAATCCCATTTGTGCAGAATTGACTGAGTGCTTTTGCTAAGGCTGCCTCACACAGATGAGACGGAGAGCAAAGAAAGACATGGATAACACAAAGTCTGAAGCCAAAGAGCAGGAGTGTGTGGGCATCACTGGCAGAAATGATTTACATCCCACTTTTTTCTGGGTCCTCTTTAAGCGTTAAATAGGGTTGCAGGCATGTTTTTGTTACAGAGGCGGTGGGGAGGCACAAAATACTGCCGATTGCAAAAGCAAGCATCAGCACAGCTCTGGATGCTGGCTAGCGAATGGCAGCGAGCCTCCAAAACAAACAATAATCAACCTGTGCCTTTCTCCATTTCAGCCCGAGAGCCCACGGAGGAGCGGGAGGAGGAAATGAGCGAGAGTGATAGAATGGAGAGAAAATTAGAGAAGGAGTGAGAGATAACAAGGTGTTTATGGAAGACGCCTCTCTGCTATGTCCCCCCAGCTCGCATTAGGGTAAACAGAGCGCTGAGCTGAAAGGAGCTCGCGGGGAAACGCTCTGCCGATAATGGCCGTGATGGGAGACGATGATAGCAATCACAGTAACCACAATAATCACGGCCAATTCTGCTGGGGACTTTTGAAGCATTTTCAGTCGTGTGTGTGTGTGTGTTTCGACGTGTGTGTTCATAGTTTGCAGTGTGTAATGGACCAGAGAGAATCATTGTTGCAGTAATGGCCCACTGTCCTGCAACCAGATGATACAGGACCTGATGGACTGGTCAGCACAATAACCAGTGACCAGGCAAACCAATGGCTTCACGACAATCCATATGGCTTTTGCAAACCGGGGAGGGGAAATACTGTTTTTGAGGTGTTGAAAGGATGATAGCGCACAGACAAAACTCTTTCAGGCTTTTAAAATGGGGCGACAACAACACGCCATAATGTATTATAGCTATTAGCGATACTTATTATATGCTGTTGTGAAATAATGTAGGGGGAACCTCCGTTTTGAAGTCAACACAAGGAGGTGGGATCCCCGTAAAGTCAGAAAGGGGCCCGATTATGCTTTTTGGGGGTTTCCTGTTCCTGTGTGTCCTGTAGGTTTTGGTGCATGTCAATGGTCTGAAAGGCTAAAAAGCATAATAGGGCCGCTATAAGTCATGCTATACTTGCTGCCTTCGATCTAGCATCAACTGGAAAACATACTGTGGTGTATTTCAACCGTCTTGTCTCCATAGGGTCTTCTTACGTGTGTCACGAGTTGTTTCCAATTGAATCAGATAAAATCAATACTGTGAATTTCCTATATTTCCTGGAAGATAGAAATGGTAAAATAAAGGATATATTAACAAATAACCCCACAAGGATTGGATTATGGCCGAGGCTATATACAGGACGGTCCTGCACAGAAGCCCTGAAATGGCTATATACAGGACGGTCCTGCACAGAAGCCCTGAAATGGCTATATACAGGACGGTCCTGTGGATAAGATATCTGAAATGGCTATATACAGGACGGTCCTGTGGATAAGATATCTGAAATGGCTATATACAGGACCGTCCTGCAGCTAACGTCAAATGACTATATACAGGACCGGGCTATTATAGCATGCTTAAGCAAGTTTCGCGGGTGGTAATGTAGGGATAGGATTCACAGATAAATATTCTCACGACAACATTATTTTCAATGAGTTTTCCCCTCAATATAAAATTGTGGCAATTAAATCTCTTTCCATGCCAATGGCTTAGCTTTTTATGCTGATTTCAGTCTTTTTTTTGGCTTATCTTTTTATGTTGTTTCAATCATTTTCTACTTTATATTTTCCAATGCACAATGTTTTACTTGTAAAGGATATCACTGCATACTTTAAAGACTACTTCGGTTTTATTAAAACTGAAGGTTTTTTTTTTAAAGAATACGCCGACATTTCGTTGACGTGTAGTGATTTTGCATTGAAAGCAACACAAATCATTTATCGGCTACGCCGGCATTTTTATTTTAGAAAATCGGAGAAACCGTCTTTTGAATTGTATGTAGTATGCTGTACATTTTTGTAATTTATCCTGCTGTAAACGTTAATTGTACACCAATTATATCCATATTTCTGTAGACTACATAAAAAGCGACTCGATTTCTCTGCCGATAAAGACGTGAAAAATCCCATGAAATGTCAGGTTTCAGGGCTTCTGTGCAGGACCGTCCTGTATAGCCACTCCCTTGGATTATATATCGTTATGTCCTTGCCCGTTCTGGATTAAGACGGCACAGATTTCTCAAACACTTAAATGTCATGTGTGGGCTTTATATGCATACTTAGAGACGGATGAGGTTGCCTTCAGCAGCAGCATGTACTGCTGGAAGTTGTTCTCCTGGGAGCAATATGCATCAAACAGCCGATTGTGTAAGTGATATACGTCGGAGCGCCTGTCACCCCCCCTCTCTGTGACTCTTTTGCTGAGTATCCCACAGAGCAGAAAAGCCATTAAATAATGATAAAAACACATTTCTCCTCCAATGGAGCTAATGCTGTCCTTCAAAGTGAATGTACTGCATTACAATCGATCTGAGTCACATTCACGATATCCTTCCCCGTCGTTGTGTGGTGGTCAGTAGTGACGTCTACATAAAAGAGACACATCCCTCTACTTCCCACGGTGTAACGGCCTCGTCCATCTCCTCCTCTTCTCTAATGACCCAGCAGCCACGAGTAATCAAACCAATTACCTGTCAGGCAGCGGAGTGTTAAAACTCGGTGGCTTCCTTAGCAGTAATGCGGAGGACGTGTTAGGTCTGATAAGACATCGGCCAGGCGTGGTCTCTTGGACCCCACTGAGTGTCACGACCCCCGGCACAAAAGCCCTCGTCTGTCCCCCGAGGAGATAAATACCGCGCCATCCTCCTCTCTTTCAGCCGTGGTGAAAGGAGCGGAAGTGAGACAGAGCGCTCAGCAGACAGCGGCGATGAGCGGAGGGTCAAAGTCAGCGAGAAGAGTTTTATGGCGGCAGTCCAGACCTCTCAGATTGATCTCCTGCGGCCAGGTAATGGCTGATGAAAGGTAAAGGGAAGTTAAGCAGCTGTAAACTTGACTGCTCTGGCTGGTACCTGTTCTACATGGAGTGATTTTTAAGTGTGTTTTAAAGAGCTTCATTAAAACAGATAAGGCCGCGACATTGCTCAAGGTTGGGCGGTGCACCGAGTCTTCTTGTTCAGCGGAAAAATGGATCTGACTGAATCTAAAATGGCATGTTATATAACAACGTATTTCACTAAGACCGATCTACAGCAAAGCCTTTTAATATCACACCACCTGGAAGCCTATACAACGTGCAGTCACTATTTGACTTAATGAAAAACAGACTTTCATTGTGATTCCATACCCATCAAAGCACTTAGTGAACGCTACGTAAAAAGCAGGCGACACCATACGAGCCTTTTATTAATTACCACTTCCACCGAGCAGACCTTTAGAAAGGTGTAATCAGGATAATTGAGCAGAGTAGTAAACATGTCAGATGTGTCAAGTGTAGTCACATGGACCAACAAGGACGGTGCTGCCCTGTGTGTGACACGTGGGGAAACCTGGAGTAAATCTAGCTTTTCATGGAGCGTGTTTTTTAGGAATGTCCACAAAGGCAAGGCAAGTTTATTTATATAGCACCTTTCAGCACCAGGCAATTCAAGGTGCTTTACAAAAATGAAAGACATTCAGACAAAGGCATTTCAAAAGAGTAAAAGATAATAAAAGAAACATTAAAAGAAAAACGAAAAACGAAAAGATAAAAGTTACAGTGCAGTCTAAGATATGAATAGTTCAATTATTTCGGTTCTTGATTTTTATTTATTCTCAGAACCTCCCTTTGGAAATCCGAACATTTCCGTCCCGATTGTTAATTTAGACTGATTGCTTTCACACACCATGTTTTGCTCGCATGACATCCACAATCGGACCCTCAGGAGGGTGTACTAGCCCCCTACTCTGCGTTCCATAACAAGTCTTTAAGTGTTACCTGAACACCCCGTGTTACCAAAACACTATTTCTCACCCGTCGGTGCTGTGATGCCTTGTTCCTCAGTACAAATCACCCAGAAACCGATCGTAAACCCTGGCTAGGACGGATATCCCAAATACCCTACTTTCGAGCAGTCCCTCTCATAAATGTCATGGAGTTTCAGACGGTTTTTCACCATGTTTTGCTCGCATGACAGGTTCAGATTCAGGTTCAGGTTATTTATTTGTACCCGTAGGTAGATTCTGTTTGCAGAGAAAAATACAAGGGTTCCATCCTGACACTAAAAACAAACACAAACAACAGACACATCTCTAATAAAGGACTAGTAAAAGTACAAGTATACCCTGCGCAACCAAATCTCAAAATATTTAAAAAACATTTTAAGAAGGAAAACACTAGTACAAACATGGACATTCAAAATTCACAATTCAAAATTAAATAAATAAATAAATAAAATAGACATCCACAATCGACCCTCGGGAGGGTGTACTAGCCAATTGCTTTGCGTTCCACAACAAAGTATTTAAGTGGCAGTGTGACTACATGTAAAGTCGATGAAAAGCTGTTGATAGACGCACATTTGGCCGGGCAGCTTCATATAAAGTGACACATCCTCTGATGAGTAATTACATGTAGGAGATGTTTACAGCATGAAGTCTGATGGGGGCGTGAGAAAAATAATAATAGGGGGAGGATAGGCCAGCATCGAGTTTCATCAGGTATAACACTGCACTGTTCTCCAGCTATGTGTTTGCATACACAATTATCTGAGCACACGTTGCCATCTACAGACATCCAGTATCTCCATGGGCTTGACCTTCCTGCTGTCCTTGAGTCACATTTGACCCACTGCATGATACGGCTCTGTGTGCCAACGGCTGGTGTTTTTTTGGGGGGGTTTTCGATTCAACAATGTCAGTGAAGACAGGCTGAGATCCTCACAGCTGATTGGCTCTCTTCAGACAGTGTCTCATTTAAGCTGCCCGGGCCAAATGTGCGTCTGTCGGCGTCTTTGAATCGACTTACATTTAATCACACTGCCAACAAAACCTGCTTCTCACAATATGGCTGGAATGTTGAACATAGCAATCACTTCATTTTCCAACATAGGATTGCGAATTAAAGTGTTGAAGATACATACGGCTTGTAATAGGTAGCTCTTTATTTGCAGTTAGGACAGCTTGCACCCTGACATGCTGTACATCTGTGTCAGTGAATGCATCGTCTCCATGGACCCATGCATCCTTTTAGCTGTTAACCATGCTCTGCCTCACTTTTCGGATTATTTGTACCCTGCTTTCCATTACAAAAAGCATCTCTCTCACACACCCACACACACACACACACACACACACACACTATCGTACCGCCACTCAAACACAACCAGGTCTTTCGTTTGAAATGCAAAGCGTCTTCGGCAGCCGTGCATCTTCACCCTGAGCCTTTCAAGAGCGCTTTGTCAGAAACCACATCCAACGGTCTACTTTCTCTCGGTCGCTACATCCGGACAACGTTAGAAAGACATTTTTTAAACGCAAACCTCAAGGAGATGACGATGGAAGTCAGTGGAGCCAACATCAGTAATGGCTGCATTTTAAAGAGTTCTCATTTGAGGCGGCGGACTCCATAGATTTGGTACCGTGATACTTGTCACTGCACTCTGTAAACATTTGCCTTAGTCCAGGTGTTGCGTTTAAGTTTAGTGGTAGCTCGTGAACGGGGTTATGCTTATTTTGTTTTGTTTTCCGTGCACAAATAATATCATTTGATATACTGTGGCAAGGATCCCCATTGGATTCATTTGAAGCTCCGAGTCAATTATTGTGAAATTCCCCAAAATATCATAAAACTATTCACACTATATAAATTCAAAAGTGATAGCATGTAAAAAGAACAACACATAATCAAATCAACAAGGAAATAACAACTCACAAATAGTACAGTTGCAGCAAAGACAGTGCTTGAGCAAAAGTTAAGAGGAATGTTTTTTAGATTATGTAGTTTTATACAATCGGCCTCAGTCTGTAACTGAGAGGAATACCAATCATGGTATTTAATGTTAGGTTGTTTTGGCCTATGACTTCATTCTGATTCAAAAGCGTTCAAATATTGGAGCACCGTTTCCATTGTCCCACATTAAATGTCACCCTCTAATACAGGGGTGTCAACTCAATTTCATCACGGGCCACATCAGCATTATGGTTGCACTCAAAGGGCCGGTTTGTAACTTTAAGACTATATAAAAAAATACATACATAAATATTTAATATATATAAAATAATGTATTATATTACCCTATCGGATAGGATATAACTACATAATTAACTATGCCTGAAAGCAAAGTATACGGCAAATAATTGCAAGTCTCTTCAGTGAGATGTCGCTAAATGATTTAAAAAGAAAAGCCGAAAAAAAAGAAGTGACATTTTGAAAAAAGTAGAATAAAAAAAAAAAAAAGTCAAATTCTGATAAAAAAGTAAAATTTGAGATGCAATTGTGGGACATGTAGTTTATGGGCAACGTCCTTCTGTAAAGTAGCATGTAACCGTATAATAAATATATTATATTCTTTGCAAGCTCTTGTGGGCCACATGAAAATTAAGATCGCGGGCCGGATTTGGCCCCCGGGCCTTGAGTTTGACACCCCTGCTCTAATATAATAACTGGCTCCAGCACCGCCCCCTAAAATCGCTTTTAGAACCACCACTGGCTAAAACTCACTATGAAAGGTAAACAAAACAAATAAGTGAAATCACCATGGAACCTGGATGTGAAATACATGGGGAAGGGCAGTTACAAAACAGCAGATCAATTGTATTTAGGGGGCATTTTTTAGAGGAACAGTGTTTTTCGAAGTAGGAAAAGCTAATTAATAATTCAGTATCCCTAAATGTGGTCTGTGCGTTTGATCATCAGATCAAGGGGGCGTTGGGGAACTCCCGTTCGAAACCCGCCCCACTGCGTCAGGCCGGTGTGTCCTCGGGCAAGACACTTCACCCGAATGTGCTCCTGTGGGTATTGTCCACAGTACATGACCATTACATTATGATCTGTATGTGTAATGTGTGCTTTGAGAGTCATTGATAAAGCGCTATAATAAATATAAGGATTATTATTATTATTATTATTAAATGTACTTCTGCGAGCGATACACTTCGGGGATGAAGATCTGTTGAATAAGAAGGAACCTGTGATGGGTTTTGAACTTCCCTTCACCCGTATATTGATTTTCTAATATTTAAACACATGTTGAGAATGTGTTACGTCATCGTGAAGCTGACCGTTGAGCGGCCCAGACCAAGCAAGGAGGCAGAGGGAGGACGTCCAAAAATATAACCCGGCGTGGGCATTTATTAAAAACATGGGCACAAAGTTCACAGCCTCAATCCTGCTGTTCTCTTTGTCCACAATCCTGCAGCCACAAGGATCTCACACACACACTCAGCCCTCTCAACAGACAGGGCAACAGAGCCTAAATACCCACACTCCAATCATCACAACAAGACACAGGTGAGGGGGGAGGAGACAACACAGGACACCAGGTGCCACAGACAACATATACTGTGCAATCACGCCAACAAAGTGCCCTATCACCCGGCCTGAAGCCGTCAGTCCATAGTGACGAAGCCGTCAGTCCATAGCGACGAAGCCACCTTCGTCACAGCCATAGATAGTAAGAATCTGACGTCTGTGAAATAGAGATGTGTGACTCTGATCAAGTTGCAATCCTAGCAACTGCAGCATGAATTCAGATAGCGTTGTCAGGGTATACTATGAAGGGGGACGGGGGGGAAAAGTCCGTATTACGATGCTCTTTTTGAAACAGGCACCACAGTGGGAAATGCCACATCCCACATCCCACAGCAGGGCTGTCGGACAAAAAGCGGCACACAATAAAGCGCACACACAACCGCATGGCTCACACAAGCATTTCTTGAAAAGCTCAGCAAAACACACGACGCGCAGCTGTCTGCTTCTAAGCGGCGCTGACACTCATTGTGGAGCGAATCCCCGGAGATCACGATGCTCTGAGAGAAAATATCGTTATACACCTTCCTGTGAGTTTCCAATATGGCTTCTGATGCCCCTGTGCTGCATGTCTCCAGGAGTTAAAGGCAGCGGGCGGAAGAGACGACAACAGATGCCGATTCCTCTCCTTTTGTTTTTAAAGCAGGAAACAATAAAAGCGATTCATCAAGGCGCGGGAAAAGAGGCAGCAATCCCATCATAATTACGGCTGGTCCACACGGGAATAGTCTGGCACTAAGCGCTCAGTCTTCACTCTGTAGGCCCCTAATTACTGCAGACCACATATCACATTTCCTTAATTTCCAAACCAGGCCATTCCATTAATTCTATTACAAAAGAGAAGCGGATGTCTTTGTGGTACAACTGAGGAAAGAGGAAGGAGAACCGTAACGCTTTCACATTACATCTCACAGTCGGCCAATTAGCCTACGAGCGGTTTGCACATCGGAAGAAAAGCCCATTTGCTTCGGAGACAGGACCCTTGTTTAACTGTATTTGACGAGTCCACTCCCTTAGCAGGATACTCTTCTATAGTGAAAGGACGATGAGGCCTTAAATTACTTGTTTACTTCGGTAGAGATGCGCAAAATAATTGTTCAGGTTCCCTCGTTCAGCGGTGATTTCTTTGCTTGAGCTTAACTTTATTCTGACGTTAGTCACATCCCATTTTCACACCGAGTTGTTGCCCACTCGGGTCAATAGTGACGTGCATGAGTTTGAAATACATTTATTGTACTTTGTTTCGTTCTGAAAGTACAGAAACACTTCACAGCCAGGTTTGAGCAAAATGTCAGCTCGGTCTAAATAAGTAATGTATCTGTGTAAACATTCAATCTTAAACTCGCATGAGTCATGCTGTAAAGGTCTGCTTGCAGTTAAACGCACTGACACACAAATACACACTTATTATTAAACTACAGGTGGTCACATGACTGATATAAGTCCATATAAGCGAACAGGTGATGCGACACATTCATCATATCGCTTCTAAAGCCAAGAAAGCAATCATAATACTGTAGCTCTTATCTCTGCATTACGGCTAGTTTGTTTCACTAACACTTTCATTACACTTGAGTGTTGCTACTTTTATAAATCCTGCTGATGTTCAGGTGTATATCAGTATGTATGGTCTCTACTTTAAAGAGTCCTCTCCTGCTGATGTTCAGGTGTATATCAGTATGTAGTGTCTCTACTTTAAAGAGTCCTCTCCTGCTGATGTTCAGGTGTATATCAGTATGTAGTCTCTCTACTTTAAGAGTCCTCTCCTGCCTGATGTTCAGGTGTATATCAGTATGTAGTCTCTCTACTTTAAAGAGTCCTCTCCTGCTGATGTTCAGGTGTATATCAGTAGGTAGTGTCTCTACTTTAAAGAGTCCTCTCCTGCTGATGTTCAGGTGTATATCAGTATGTAGTGTCTCTACTTTAAAGAGTCCTCTCCTGCTGATGTTTCAGGTGTATATCAGTATGTAGTGTCTCTACTTTAAAGAGTCCTCTCTGCTGATGTTCAGGTGTATATCAGTATGTAGTGTCTCTACTTTAAAGAGTCCTCTCCTGCTGATGTTCAGGTGTATATCAGTATGTAGTGTCTCTACTTTAAAGAGTCCCTCTCCGGCTGATGTTCAGGTGTATATCAGTATGTAGTGTCTCTACTTTAAAGAGGTCCTCTCCTGCTGATGTCAGGTGTATATCAGTATGTAGTGTCTCTACTTTAAAGAGTCCTCTCCTGCTGATGTTCAGGTGTATATCAGTATGTAGTTTGTCTCTACTTTAAAGAGTCCTCTCCTGCTGATGTTCAGGTGTATATCAGTATGTAGTGTCTCTACTTTAAAGAGTCCTCTCCTGCTGATGTTCAGGTGTATATCAGTATGTAGTGTCTCTACTTTAAAGAGTCCTCTCCTGCTGATGTTCAGGTGTATATCAGTATGTAGTGTCTCTACTTTAAAGAATCCTCTCCTGCTGATGTGCAGGTGTATATCAGTATGTAGTGTCTCTACTTTAAAGAGTCCCTCTCCTGCTGATGTTCAGGTGTATATCAGTATGTAGTGTCTCTACTTTAAAGAGTCCTCTCCTGCTGATGTTTCAGGTGTACATCAGTATGTAGTGTCTCTACTTTAAAGAGTCCTCTCCTGCTGATGTTCAGGTGTACATCAGTATGTAGTGTCTCTACTTTAAAGAGTCCTCTCCTGCTGATGTTCAGGTGCATATCAGTATGTAGTGTCTCTACTTTAAAGAGTCCTCTCCTGCTGATGTTCAGGTGCATATCAGTATGTAGTGTCTCTACTTTAAAGAGTCATCTCCTGCTGATGTTCAGGTGTATATCAGTATGTAGTGTCTCTACTTTAAAGAGTCCTCTCCTGCTGATGTTCAGGTGTATATCAGTATGTAGTGTCTCTACTTTAAAGAGTCCTCTCCTGCTGATGTTCAGGTGTATATCAGTATATAGTGGCTCTACTTTAAAGAGTCCTCTCCTGCTGATGTTCAGGTGTATATCAGTATGTAGTGTCTCTACTTTAAAGAGTCCTCTCCTGCTGATGTTCAGGTGTATATCAGTATGTAGTGTCTCTACTTTAAAGAGTCCTCTCCTGCTGATGTTCAGGTGTATATCAGTATGTAGTGTCTCTACTTAAAGAGTCCTCTCCTGCTGATGTTCAGGTGTATATCAGTTGTGTCTCTCTTTAAAGAGTCCTCTCCTGCTGATGTTCAGGTGTATATCAGTATGTAGTGTCTCTACTTTAAAGAGTCCTCTCCTGCTGATGTTCAGGTGTATATCAGTATGTAGTGTCTCTACTTAAAGAGTCCTCTCCTGCTGATGTTCAGGTGTATATCAGTATGTAGTGTCTCTACTTTAAAGAGTCCTCTCCTGCTGATGTTCAGGTGTATATCAGTATGTAGTGTCTCTACTTTAAAGAGTCCTCTCCTGCTGATGTTCAGGGTATATATCAGTATGTAGTGTCTCTACTTTAAAGAGTCCTCTCCTGCTGATGTTCAGGTGTATATCAGTATGTAGTGTCTCTACTTTAAAGAGTCCTCTCCTGCTGATGGTTCAGGTGTATATCAGTACGTAGTGTCTCTACTTTAAAGAGTCCTCTCCTGCTGATGTTTAGGTGTATATCAGTACGTAGTGTCTCTACTTTAAGAGTCCTCTCCTGCTGATGTTCAGGTGTATATCAGTATGTAGTGTCTCTACTTTAAAGAGTCCTCTCCTGCTGATGTTCAGGTGTATATCAGTATGTAGTGGTCCTCTACTTTAAAGAGTCCTCTCCTGCTGATGTTCAGGTGTATATCAGTTTGTAGTGTCTCTACTTTAAAGAGTCCTCTCCTGCTGATGTTCAGGTGTATATCAGTATGTAGTGTCTCTACTTTAAAGAGTCCTCTCCTGCTGATGTTCAGGTGTATATCAGTACGTAGTGTCTCTACTTTAAAGAGTCCTCTCCTGCTGATGTTCAGGTGTATATCAGTATGTAGTGGCTCTACTTTAAAGAGTCCTCTCCTGCTGATGTTCAGGTGTTTATCAGTATGTAGTGTCTCTACTTTAAAGAGTCCTCTCCTGCTGATGTTCAGGTGTATATCAGTAGTAGTGTCTCTACTTTAAAGAGTCCTCTCCTGCTGATGTTCAGGTGTATATCAGTATGTAGTGTCCTCTACTTTAAAGAGTCCTCTCCTGCTGATGTTTCAGGTGTATATCAGTATGTAGTGTCTCTACTTTAAAGAGTCCTCTCCTGCTGATGTTCAGGTGTATATCAGCATGTAGTGTCTCTACTTTAAAGAGTCCTCTCCTGCTGATGTTCAGGTGTATATCAGCATGTAGTGGTCTCTACTTTAAAGAGTCCTCTCCTGCTGATGTTCAGGTAGTTATTATCAGTATGTAGTGTATCTATTCTCTACTTTAAAGAGTCCTCTCCTGCTGATGTTCAGGTGTATATCAGTATGTAGTGTCTCTACTTTAAAGAGTCCTCTCCTGCTGATGTTCAGGTGTATATCAGTACGTAGTGTCTCTACTTTAAAGAGTCCTCTCCTGCTGATGTTCAGGTGTATATCAGTACGTAGTGTCCTCTACTTTAAAGAGTCCTCTCCTGCTGATGTTCAGGTGTATATCAGTATGTAGTGTCTCTACTTTAAAGAGTCCTCTCCTGCTGATGTTCAGGTGTATATCAGTATGTAGTGTCTCTACTTTAAAGAGTCCTCTCCTGCTGATGTTCAGGTGTATATCAGTTGTAGTGTCTCTACTTTAAAGAGTCCTCTCCTGCTGATGTTCAGGTGTATATCAGTACGTAGTGTCTCTACTTTAAAGAGTCCTCTCCTGCTGATGTTCAGGTGTATATCAGTACGTAGTGTCTCTACTTTAAAGAGTCCTCTCCTGCTGATGTTCAAGTGTATATCAGTATGTAGTGTCTCTACTTTAAAGAGTCCTCTCCTGCTGATGTTCAGGTGTATATCAGTATGTAGTGGTCTCTACTTTAAAGAGTCCTCTCCTGCTGATGTTCAGGTGTATATCAGTATGTAGTGTCTCTACTTTAAAGAGTCCTCTCCTGCTGATGTGCAGGTGTATATCAGTATGTAGTGTCTCTACTTTAAAGAGTCCTCTCCTGCTGATGGTCAGGTGTATATCAGTATGTAGTGTCTCTACTTTAAAGAGTCCTCTCCCTGCTGATGTTCAGGTGTATATCAGTATGTAGTGTCCTCTACTTTAAAGAGTCCTCTCCTGCTGATGTTCAGGTGTATATCAGTATGTAGTGTCTCTACTTTAAAGAGTCCCTCCTGCTGATGTTCAGGTGTATATCAGTATGTAGTGTCTCTACTTAAAGAGTCCTCTCCTGCTGATGTTCAGGTGTATAATCAGTATGTAGTGTCCTCTACTTTAAAGAGTCCTCTCCTGCTGATGTTCAGGTGTATATCACATGTAAGTGTCTCTACTTTAAAGAGTCCTCTCCTGCTGATGTTCAGGTGTAATATCAGTATGTAGTGTCTCTACTTTAAAGAGAGTCCTCTCCTGCTGATGTTCAGGTGTAATATCAGTATGTAGTGTCTCTACTTTAAAGAGTCCTCTCCTGCTGATGTTCAGGTGTATATCAGTATGTAGTGTCTCTACTTTAAAGAGTCTCTCCTGCTGATGTTCAGGTGTATATCAGTACGTAGTGTCTCTACTTTAAAGAGTCCTCTCCTGCTGATGTTCAGGTGTATATCAGTACGTAGTGTCTCTACTTTAAAGAGTCCTCTCCTGCTGATGTTCAGGTGTATATCAGTATGTAGTGTCTCTACTTTAAAGAGTCCTCTCCTGCTGATGTTCAGGTGTATATCAGTACGTAGTGTCTCTACTTTAAAGAGTCCTCTCCTGCTGATGTTCAGGTGTATATCAGTATGTAGTGTCTCTACTTTAAAAGAGTCCTCTCCTGCTGATGTTCAGGTGTATATCAGTATGTAGTGTCTCTACTTTAAAGAGTCCTCTCCTACTGATGTTCAGGTGTATATCAGTATGTAGTGTCTTCTACTTTAAGAGTCCTCTCCTGCTGATGTTCAGGTGTATATCAGTATGTAGTGTCTCTACTTTAAAGAGTCTTCTCCTGCTGATGTGCAGGTGTATATCAGTATGTAGTGTATCTACTTTAAAGAGTCCTCTCCTGCTGATGTTCAGGTGTATATCAGTATGTAGTGTCTCTACTTTAAAGAGTCCTCTCCTGCTGATATTCAGGTGTATATCAGTATGTAGTATCTCTACTTTAAAGAGTCCTCTCCGGCTGATGTTCAGGTGTACATCAGTATGTAGTGTCTCTACTTTAAAGAGTCCTCTCCTGCTGATGTTCAGGTGTATATCAGTATGTAGTGTCTCTACTTTAAAGAGGCCTCTCCTGCTGATGTTCAGGTGTATATCAGTATGTAGTATCTCTACTTTAAAGAGTCCTCTCCTGCTGATGTTCAGGTTTATATCAGTATGTAGTGTCTCTACTTTAAAGAGTCCTCTCCTGCTGATATTCAGGTGTATATCAGTATGTAGTGTCTCTACTTTAAAGAGTCCTCTCCTGCTAATGTTCAGGTGTATATCAGTATGTAGTGTCTCTACTTTAAAGAGTCCTCTCCTGCTGATGTAACCAGAGCCCAGTCTGCTCTAATTGGTTAGCTGGCTGGCTCTGTTGTGATTGGTCAACCGCTTAGAGATGTCCCATTTAGCTGCCAATCATTTTAAATGTCACGGCTTTGGAGTATACATTCCCCTTGACTCAGCCCAATGTAGACGTTTCCCTGCGCTGAGACTGACAGGTGTTTCATCTTTAATGAAAGCCTGTTTCCAATGTTCCAAGTTGTCAGAAATGGCATGCTACTGGAGTGGAAATGACCGTGACTGGCTGTGTGCGGAGAGGGACAAGAACCACCATAATTGTTTTATCCCCGTCAGTGTCGGCCAAAACTCAAACATGTATTGTTCCCATGCGTTTATGTCGCACCGACACTGATGTACATTATTAAAAATGACAGGAGCCTTGTTGGTTCAATTTACGACACGCCGATGTTGAGGCGTTTCACAAACACAATCAGACACACTTGAGCGCGGCGTCTGCACACGCTCGCAAACTCCGCTGGAAGAAAAGACGCAATTAATCTCCGTGGTGTTAATCAAGAGCCATAACACTTTAACCAACATCTGCACAGCCTTCGTGAACAGCGTCGTTATCATCCATCTCACAGTCGCTCCCATTTGACTTTGAAGGCTGCATTAGGCACAGAAGGGCGAGCGAGAGGAAGCAGCGCGAAAGCAGTGCCGCACTATAGGCTACATTTTGTCACATGACAGAAACTGTGGAAATCACATTGAGTCCTGATGTGTTGCACTCTCCCTTCTTACCTTTACAATATTAAAAATGTCACTTCTATTCCCTTGCTGTCTCTCTGTGTGTGTGTGTATCCTCCGGCACTGCCAGTCAAGCTTTAAATAGCACGTTCCCTCTTAGGCTCCCCGTCCTGAGAAGACGGCACAGCTTCCACAGTGCGTCGCGGCAGCAGCGCCGGTGTTTAACTGTATGTTGTGATCTTAGCTGGTTGGCTCCCTGCCTGCTTGATCTCATGCACCAACGTGGCATAGCAACTGTGTAGCAACACCGGGTCCTCATGCTATAATCAGCAAATGCTATGTAAAGAGTATCATTAGTCAAATGCCAAGTCTCGTATCCAAGGAGGAACATTCATATTCCAGCAGTTAACAACCGAGCACAACGAGTTTTGACCTTTCTATAGATTAATTTAGTCTGGGAATCAAAGTGGTCGATTGGAGCGTAGTTATGATGTGTATATAAGTTTTGACATATTACAAACCCTTTTAACCCTTTATATGTCATACTATAATATAATGAAATGTACTCAATATTATTATATTATGCTCATTTTCAGGTAACAACACATTCGTACAGGTTCTGTTGGATAAAATACATCTGCTCACATGATTATCTCCTACCGACTGAGGTCTTTGATTACCATTTCATGTTTGTGTAGTCCTTAACTATCGATTAAAAACAACCCTTATATGTCTACATAACAGTCTGATAAGTTGCAGTCAACATAAAGTAATTTAACTTCCTGAAAACCCCTTATTGTAAAAGGCAGATATCGTCATGTTGGGAGTTCTCTCAGTCCAAACTATGCACACAAAAAAAGTAATCGTTTTCCTCGAGGGCATTTCCTAACCTTTTCTAGATAGCAAAATGTTATCTTCGTGTGAATGATGCCCAGAAGGGAGATAACATCATTATTTCTCTCTGCATGAGATCGGACATGGGCTCACATCCTGGCTCTAAAGCTTTTTACGATTTGAAAACTGAAGGTGTGGGACATAAAAAACAAAAGGAACAAAACTGCAAATGGAAGTTCTCACAATTCTGTTTCCACAATTATCACTTGTTTGCTTTGTCTCTCTCACACACACACACACACACACACACACACACACACACACACACCACACACACACACACACACACACACACACACACACACACACACACACACACACACACACACACACACACACACACATACCATGTATTACATCACTTCAGGGTGACATTACATTGACTTACATGCATTTCCTGGAGACTTATCCTAACCTTAACCAACACATGCCTAACGCTAACCCTTACCTACCCTTACCTTAACCTTAACCTAACCAAGTCTTCACCCTAACATTAATGATTCCCCTTATGGGGACCCTCCAATTTGTCCCATAAGGGAGGCGAGGTCCCCACACGTGACTATGTAAACAGATTAGGTCCCCACAAGTATGGTAATGCTAGTCCACACACACACACACACACACACACACACACACACACACACACACACACACACACACACACACACACACACACACAATCTCTGTTTGTCATCAGCGGTCGTCAAGGTCAGAGGTTTTATTTTTAGTCGTCCAATAACAAAACAGCTCGTCCGGCCCGACATTGAGAGACACTTTGAGCGTGAGTGTCCGTCCCCGTGGCCCTGCGGCATTTAAACCAAGAGCCTGGCTGCTGCTCCCCAGACACACACACACACACACACACACACACACACACACACACACACACACACACACACACACACACACACACACACACCTCATCACGTCACTGCTGCCATGGACACAATATCCAAAGACACAGGAACATAAACAACACAACAGTGCAGTGGCCCAGCATGGCCTCACTGAACAAACCAAAGACAATATCCCTCTGCTTCACACTCTCTGATATCCAGCTGGGGACGGCTCTTAAAGAAGTCCAGTTGCACTCAAGACAATCAGACTGCTAAGACAAACTCTACGCTTGATATTCGACCTCAATAAACCCTTTGTTGAAGAGTTTACAGCCTCTAGTTTCAAGTCTGCTTCAAAACACCGTGTTGCTCTTTTTTTTAAAGACGATTCAAATTAGAGTAAAAATAAAAAGTAGAAATTAAGTAGATATAAAGAAAGTGCAAAGGCGGGGCTACCTTATGATTGACACCTGGTCTGTGTGCTCTCCGTGTTTTACTTCGCTTGTGTTTTCAGGTTAAAATGTCCTTCTCACCTTGATTTGTGAAACGGCCCATTAGAATAAAAAGCGCTGAAAAGATGGACGTTTAAACGATGATAGATGAAGCTGTAATTTCGCCCTGAATAGAAGTGATTGCAAAGGGAGTTCACCGCAGGTATTACACTGGTAATAACACTAAAAAGAGATTATCATGAGCGACATTAGTTTGCATGGAAACTGTTAGAGGGGATATCGAGCCGTTTCTCTCTGCTGCTAAATGCCGTGTCATTAAATCAATCAATCAGCGGAGGTGTAGTACTGCTGCTCCAGACATGCACGACAGTGATTCATGGCTCACCGAAACCCCTTCAGACGGTGTGTCTTCATGCCTGTGGATCCTCATAGTGGGAGGACTCTGTGTCATGGGTTTGGATTGATGTTTTCCACCTTTTTATTTTGAAATGTTTTCCTCCCTTGTGTCTTGTCTGATGCTACTTCCTGTGTCTGCCTTCCTGTCCTTAGTGTCCCTGGTGTGTCTGATTGTGTTCACCAGTTGCCCTCGTGTTTTCTGCCTCCCCTGCCCAGCTGTGTCTTGTCTGATGCTACTTCCTGTGTCTGCCTTCCTGTCGTTAGTGTCCCTGGTGTGTCTGATTGTCTGATTGTGTTCACTTGTTGCCCTCGTGTTTCTGCCTCCCCCTGCCCAGCTGTGTCCTTGTCCTGTGATTACCCTTCTGTGTCTTTAGTCTTCCCTGTGCTCCACGTCCGTTCGTCATCTTTCCATGTCCACGCTACCTTGTCTCTTCGTGTCCTTGTTCCCTGCTCGTCTTTACTAGTCCATGGGTTGTTTCTCAATGTCGAGTACGCTGCTGGTAGCACATGTCTTCCGAGTCACTTGCTTCAGAAGCGAGGCTAAGAATACTTTTGCTATAGATTGCTGACATCCTCGTGGATTCATCTTCTTATTACAGACACATGCATTTCCAAACATTCGGTCTATACGCTGTAAATGTATTATCTCTTGGATTTACACACGGCATTTATTGCAGTCTGTCCATCCTGGGAGAGGGATCCCTCCTCTGCTGCTCTCCCTGAGGGTTTCTCCCATGTTCCCTTTAAACTGTGGGTTTTCTCTGGAAGTGTTTCCTTGTACGATGTGAGGGTCTAAGGACAGAGGGTCTAAGGACAGAGGGTCTGAGGACAGAGGGTCTGAGGACAGAGGGTCTAAGGACAGAGGGTCTGAGGACAGAGGGTCTAAGGACAGAGGATCTAAGGACAGAGGGTCTAAGTACAGAGGGTCTAAGGACAGAGGGTCTAAGGACAGAGGGTCTAAGGACAGAGGGTCTGAGGACAGAGGGTCTAAGGACAGAGGGTCTAAGGACAGAGGGTCTAAGGACAGAGGGTCTAAGTACAGAGGGTCTAAGGACAGAGGGTCTGAGGACAGAGGGTCTAAGGACAGAGGGTGTCGTATTGTCATACTGATATTCTGTACACACTGTGAAGACCACTGAGACAAGTGTAACATTTGTGATATTGGGCTATATAAATAAACATTGATTGATTGATTTAATACTTCCTGGCATTCGGAAAACAAAGAGTGGAACAGGCTAGCAAGTGTGCAGGTGTGCATCGCATGAGAAGCCCGCCTTACATTTCCGCCACAGATTTGGGGAAATTGGTCCGTGCGCAAAGCATTGTGGGGATTTTAAGACCGCGGAGTCTACACATGTGCAGCCTCGAAATGTCTCCAAACGAAGTACGCAGGGGCTCTGTAGAATTCCAAGTATGCTGGACATTGGAACAGTCCTTCGGCGGCACTCGATGACGTAGGCATGCTTGAAATAGTGGCTCTGGAGCAGCTTTACTCGACGTTGAGAAACACCCCATGTCTCCTGCCTGTTCCCGCCTGTAAGTGTGTTCCCGTCTGTCGTGCTCCCCAGTTTTGTTCATGTTAATTGGTTTCTTGTTTTCTTTTGTCATCGGCTTTTTGTTACCTTACCATTTGTAGTCCTTTAAACTGCACTTGGGTCCTATTTCCCCCAAACCCAGTATGCTTAGATTGAAGTGCTTGAAGGATGGTTGAACATCTTCTAAAATCTTAAATGTTCTAATTTGGTCAGGATTGAGGGCTGCTTTCAAAACTGTTTCTTTCCAAACGATCAGTCTGACTGTTAGCATAGCATGCAGTAGCAATGTCTCTATGGAACGATGGTTTTTATTTTTGCAGACGATCAACTATGTCCTATTCATGCAGAACTATTTGCGCCACAGTATTGGAAAAGAAACCTCCGCGTTAATTTTATAGGAAACTTCACAACAGATTTTTTTTAATGTCATAGCGTTCCTCAATCTAGATCATGTTGAGCTTGACTGCTTAAGTGAATGCGAGAAAATCTCAGCCTCGTGATTTTTACTTTTGCAGATTAACATGTCGTTAAAGCTTAACAATTGTCCAACTGAATCAGACTAAAGCCTGAGTTTAGCTTTTCTACCAATGAATTGTCCATATTTTTTATCAAAACGATGTCCTATTCATGCAGAAACTATTTGCACCACAGTATTGGAAAGAAACGTAGACAACATCTAGATCATTGTGAGCTTGACCTTTGCAGATTAACATGCCGCTAAAGCTTAACAATTGTCCAACTGCATCAGACTAAAAGCCTGAGTTTAGCTTCTCTACCGTTTTCAGCAAAGCAAATGTTTGTTTATTTCTCCTTGTTCTCGTTCACACCTCAAAACTGTGTGAAACAGCACTCGAGGGAAATAACCGCAGAAAAGACCACCCAGAGAAAAACCCTAGCAGTAATGGAGGGGATGGGAATATATGTCGTAGTAAACATGGGATTTCCCCCACGGAGGATTGTGTCCATATTGCACTTGTCGGGGGATTATTTTTCTGTTCGCCCTACCCATGAGCCGGGAGCTAAGAAAATCCCTCATATTCCTCCACAATCCGCTGCAACTCATCCTCACTCCAAATGCAAATAACACCTCCATCAGACAACGCAGGCAAACAGCTCGCAGCCGTCGTCCGGGCCTGAAGCCAGACGCGGTTTAAATCACTTTTCCTTATTCTGCCTCACAATGGAAGAGACTTGACATATTTAAAACACATTTCCAAGACAAATCCAGTTGCCTCCAACAAAGGATTGTCAAGAGGACAATTTAAAAGCTATTAGACAAGCTCTCAGCGAGTAAGGTTTTTATATGTATGTATTTCAAATAATCCTATATTGTGTCCAGGGCACCAGCAGAAGATTCAAAGGGCCCTATTCTGATCACTTTCAGGTTGTATTTGTATTTTGTTCCTCTACTGTGACATGTCTCACCTCTTTTCACCCTCTGTCTGAAACCAGAGTACAGTCTGTTGTGATTGGTTAACCGCGAAGAAATGTCCCGCCCCCTTAGCCTATCACGCTACAATGTGTTTAATAGTGTGCAATTGTTTTCACTGAATACAGACGTGGAACTGTTACACTGCAGGTCCTCAACTAGTACCGTACTTAAAATAAGTTACATTGATCTGTATCCGAACGAATCAGCTTTTCTCCTCTTAAAGCGAAATACCTGGTTTCATAAGCTCTTCCAATTTTTTTCTGCCAGGAGAATGGGGGGGGCTCGTAACCGCTAAAAACCTCATCCCAGATGTTAAGTTAGAGAAGGAGTCAGCTGCTGAAAGATTAATAAATGCTGCTGAAAAGCACGATAGAAAATGCTTTTAGAGGTACTCGTCCCGATGGAGGTGGAGAGGCATTGATTTTCCTGTTGAAGCCATCGCTGCCGTTTGGCAAGACGATGCTCTGCGAGCTTTTCATCATAAAAGGCCCGGCCCCTCAATGACCTGTGAAGTATGCCAGTTAAAGAGGCACGAGGTATTTAGCCGCCCTCGATCAGAAGCGCTTTCTTCTCCTCTTTTGATTTCAGGTCGTCTTTCCGGTCGTTGCCCAGATTTCTAGCGGCCAGATCGATGTCGGGGGGAAGAAAGTGACATCTAAGTGATGGATCGATTATTACGAGAGGGTCTCCAGGCGGAAGGCGGGAAAAAGATTATACTTATTTTTATCTGCGTATCATCCGATGACATTATCACCCCGACACGCGGCCTCCATCACGCAGATCAATAGAGATGTTTTCGATTCGAACGGATGTCAGAAGAGGGAGTGATCCAGTGTTCGCTCTCAAGGAGACATCACGCTGAGGGAGGCCACCAGTGTGTGATTATAGTATTGTTTCACATAAAGCAGGACGAGAAGACAACAGTAATGGAACAAAGCAGATGTAATCCAACAAAGAGGGAGATGGTCATGGTCAGACGACGACAAGAGATTTACAGCACCCACTGAGTGATATATAAGTGTAAACAAACGACAGATTGCTTGCCATCCACCCTCCCACACACACACACACATTCCAGTCCCAGGGAGCCGGCCCGTTGCCCCGGCAGCCGGTGCTGTAATGGCGCTGCTCTGGCTCAAAAGTAGCGCAGCATGGTGGTTTCCAAGTGATATAAAGCGTGCAGGCAGCCGGCTGAATGTGCAGAGTTGGTCTGCAGGGATAAGGGATGAGAGGTCTGTCGTTGAAACACAGTATCATCGAATAAGAAATTAAACTGCAGTTACAGTTAGTTATATAGCGAGGTAAGTTATAGCAATGGTCATGACAGCAGTTTATAGCCATGTTTGTTAACACCTGGTCACATCGGCAAACATAAATATGAATGTATTCACTCTTTCCGTTAGTGTAAGAGGTTGTCTTTGTTTGATATCTGCTTGCACATTTAGAAGCTCCTCCTCCTTCCTCTTGAGTTCTGTGGTCGTCTTTCAACCAGAAGTTGTCGGTTCAATCCCAGCCAGTTCAGTTAACATCGATGTGTCCTTGGCCAAGATACTGAACCCTGAGTTGCTCCTGATGGCCAACGGTGTGTGAGGGTGTGGGAGGGTGTGTGAGGGTGTGTGGTTGTGTGAGGGTGTGTGAGGGTGTGTGAGTGTGTGAGTGTTAGCTCTTAGAGCAAGTGGCACTGCTCTGCATGAATGAGGTGTGAAAGGGTGAATGATGACATGTATGTAAAGAGCTTTGAGGGGTCGGAAAGACTGGATAAAGTGTTACAAGTACAGTCCATTCAGCATTGAAGGGGAACCTATCATCCAAAAAATTCCTTTTCATAAATAAGTGTTAAGTATGTTTTTCCATCTGATAAACCGCGAGTCTCAAGGACTTCAAACAGAACATTAAAGGGGACCTATCATGCACAATGCACTTTTTTATGTCTTTTATACCTAAATATTTGTCCCCGGTGTGTCGGGGAAACTCACGCAGCGTCAGGAAATAAAACCCTCTCTCTTTTCCTCCGTACCCAAATCTCTAAAAACGGGGGAACAACGGAGCTGATCCAGATTTGCGTCCGATATGAGTAACATCTGATGAAATCTGGACCCACGGCCCAATCAGAAACGTGCTATCAGAAACAATGCACGACTGTTTTGGACGTATATGGTCGGTGTTCACATTAGCATCGCTAACACTCTGAGCTAACCTGTACTGAGAGCATGTGTGTGAAGAAGCAGGAGTAAAAAGGAACTCACCTTGTGGTTTAACCGGCAAGAGAGAGAAAGCCTTTGAGCTCCATGCTGTTTCAGATCCTTGATAATCCATGATATGGCGTTTCATCACGGCAGCATTTATTTTTTAGACGGTAGCTGCCGGGTCCCGCATGAGCTCAGACCCCTCCTCTTTAAAGCTTTATACCCAAATCAGCACTTTTGAAACAGGAAGTGGAATAAGGGATATGAGGCATGGCTAGAATGATCTGTTTGGTATTTTGAGCAAACACTTCAGAACATGTGTTTTATATATTTGTATATATCTGAGAGACCTATGCTATTGCCTAAAAATAGCATGATAGGGACCTTTAAGTTTCACTATGATGGACAACAATACATTGCTGTTATCGCAAACCTGATTCAATTTATTTCGGGGGCGGGGGCAACGCATCTAATATGTACAGCTATTAGTTCAAACTTGTAGGAGGTGTGCTTGGACAGAAATGGTGACGTAAACGTGCCATTGAAATGTCAAATAAAGGCAGATCTGTGAGATAATGATGTGATAATATTGGACTGTCGTTCATTAAATTGATATTCAGTCTGGGTAAATTACTGTAGCAGAATAATCATTATTTAATCCCAATATCTCTTGAAAGCTGCCGTTTATACGTTTCACATGTGCCATTGAAATTACATGTTACTTGTTCGACGCTTTTATCCAAAGCGACATCTCACAATACTCACACTGTGGGCAATCCCCACATGAGCACTTTGGGGTGAAGCGTCTCAGGGGACACAACGACATGCTGACTGCAGTGGGGTTTGAACCTCCCTCGATCCGAACACCAACGCTCTATCCACTGCGCCACACGCCTCCTAACATATCAAAATAAAGGCGGACCTTTGATGATATGATAATATTGGACTGTATCTATCCAGACAAAATGTACCGTCACACCATTACTAACCCTTAATCCCAATATCTCTATCAAGCTACTGTGTATACAATTCAACTAAACAACATATATCTGCAAATCACTCCATCTCAAAGCCCTATCATCAATATGTTCATAATAGTGAATCAAATGACTGAGAGTTATCAGCTTCACGGAGCTTTTTATGAGTCTCCGCTCATTGTGGAGCCAGGCCCACAACTGTACTGTGTTGTCGTCTGCTGCATTGTTCACAGGACGTTATGTTCAGTTAAAGCTGCGAAAAAACTGAACGCCACCTGTTCGGCTCACAAACAGCCCAGAGACAGAGTTAGAGACGAGCTGGTGAACGGGGCGGGGCACATTTAGCAGCTAAGGAGCCGTATATTTCCCGCAGGAATGGGAGAGATCTAAAAAACCGAGTAAATATTGGATTTATATTCACAACGTGGCAAAAAAAACACATATTCAAAGAAAAGTGCTTTGTTAGCTTCTGGAAGTGTGATTTAACAACTTGCTAACGAGTTTACGATATTAAAAGGTAATATGTCGACATGATGTTAGCTACTTGTTTCTGCTGCCCCAAGTGGCCACAAACTAACAACTATCGCAGGTTAAGGTTAAAAAGGACAAAACTTTAACTCGCAGATCTACTTTAAACGACTCAAATTTGAGTGGCCCCCAACATTTCAAACACATGAAAGGGGCCCTATTATGCGTGTTTTACGAGTTATATATTGTGACGGGGTTCTATTTGTCCGTTGAAAACATAGGCTTAGTCGGATGATTTAAGCTCCAGAACTTTATTTTATAACAGCAACAAAGAATATTACTGTTTGATAAAAGTGAAACAGTATAACTTAAATAAACAAAATCAAAGTTACCAAATGTGGTGTCTATTACTCCTGGAGTAAACACATTCTAGCTGTTGCCTTCACTGCACAATCTCCCGAATGAATATTCCAGGGCCAACACCGTCCCTTTTGTACCCATAGCCCCTCCCCACAGGCGTACCGTCAACCGGTTACACAATTATCTCCAAACCAAGTCAACATTTCAACAAAATGTAATTTCCTCAAACATGAGGAAACTATCTGAACCAAACATACACGGTTAACTACCTCTTAACAGTCATTCCCCCTAATTAATAAACACAAAATAAATAATAAATTACATCCTATTTAAATCACGGAAGTCATGCGCCTCCGTCTTTTCCACCTTCCCTTTGCTGGGGAGACGGCGGTGAAACTCCGCCCGCCGCCCCCACGTAAGTATGGTGTAATATAGTTAAATGTATGTTGAAATAATTGTAGACTCACAAGCGTGCACTTGTGGTCACGCTACAGAAAGGAAGGGGGAAAAGGTGGACGTTTTAGTGATGATTTAACCTGATTTATTGACGAACGGAAGAGAGCAGGAAATGTTTGGTGTGTATGCGTTGTGTGTGTGTGTGTGTCGCCGCTACGGCTGTCAGTGGCGGAGTCAGTCACTCTGTGATCCGCTCCGTCACAATATACAGTAGGTTTGTGTGCATGTAAATGGTCTGGAAAGGCAAAATCCGAAAGTTCCTACCGCCTGAAACGCCTCCATTGGACTCCTCTGTTAGCATCCGTAACATAGTGACATCACTACGTAAACCTTGCGCTTCTATTGGCTAGCACTCCAACACATGTAAGTGATAGGCTGAGGGGCGGGACATCTCTAAGCGGTTGACCAATCACAACGGAGCCGGCCAGTTAACCAATAGGAGCAGCCTGGGCTCTGGTTTTAGACGAGGGTGTGAAAAGAGGTCATCAAAATATAGTCAAAGTAGCGACAGTAAAAGTAGTCATTGTGCAGATTGGTCCATTACAGAATAATATATAAAATAAATAAAGAGCTTTTTGAACATTAAACCATGGAGACACGTCCCAGGAGAGGAAAAATAATAATAAATATGAACCTGAAAACTAGCAGAATATGTCCTCTTTACATGTGAAATGTTAAGACATTCAGTGTTGGCCCACAGTCAGCAATCTAAGATAAAAAAAACTATTCTTATCATCCTTGAAAACCTGCATCGGTTTAACCCTAAGGCTAAAAAACACACATCTCATCGTGCGTCCGTTCACCATGTAACTTTATGGACACCTTCCTGTCCATAAACCCAGGAGATGGGACTGAGAGGACAGGGGATGTCTCGGAGGGAATTGCCCAGTAAAACACTGCACCCTAATCTGGCTACCAGCTCAAATCCTCTGCTATTAAAATGCCCTCTCTCCCCTCGTGATAGCATAGCATTTTATATTTGTTCACTGAGACCTTCAATTCAGCTCCACTTTGGCCATGACATTGAGAGAGAAGTGCAAAAGAAGCAGAAATCACGAGCCGTGTTGTGAAAGTGGGCATCGTAATAACTTTAATCCTGCAAATAAAGACTTTCTATTCAGCGGTGATCAATAAGGCACTGCGCTGACAGCGAGTGAGTTCGACTGGGAGAAGACAGATACATAAAGAGGAACAAGGAGACCGACGGGAAGATCAGAGCAGAAGAACTGAAATGACTGCTTTGCGTATTGGGGTGTCAGACATTATAATTATTCCTTTAGCTGTACGACTCTATAAGACCCGAATGCTTTCACATCAAACGAAATGTGCTTTCCACGGTGTTTGTCACAGAGTGCAGGTTGTAATCCTCCTCCCGTTGCCTCTGCGTCTCGACACCACCACCTCTGTGTTTCATCATGCAGCTTCAGATACTCGGGGGAATAGAGGACAGACAAAACAAGTTGAATGTAAGGATGGCGAACGGAGCCGGTTGTTTACTGAAGGCTCAGCGGCTGCGGAGCGGCCGGGCGCACCTCAGAGAACAAAGTTTATCAGTGTTTCATAAGACGTTTTAACATTTGTTCTACAGCTTGATTAATATGTATGGTCAAAGTGAAAATGTACATCCCGGGGCCATTTGAAATGTGTTTTCTACAGAACATTTAAACCAATCCTGTAAACAAAGAGGTACAGCACCCTCATGAGTGAGTCGAGCGAGGGTGCGATGTATTGCTGTTCTTCGGGGAGAGGATAACATGTGTTTCTTCTTTAAACTTCAGCTTTAGGACATTCAGATGCTGCCAATATGCATCAACATGTAGTATACAGTACATGTGTTCATGTATATTGATAATCTATGAGTTACACTGGGATGATACTGCTTCGATTTTGTGTAAAACTTTAACCTTAGATGCCCTTAGAGCAGGGGTCTCAAAACTCAAGGCCTGGGGGCCAAATCCGGCCGCGACTTCTTGTATGTGGCCCGCAAGAGCTTGCAAATTGTCCCACAATGCATCTCGTTTTGTGACATGTGCACTGAAGAGACTTGCCACTAGCCATGCATCATATCCCTCTATTTCACTTCCTGTTTCAAAGTGCTGCTTTGGGTATAAAGCATTAAAAGAGAGGAGGGGTCTGAGCTCATGCGGGAACCCGGCAGCTACCGTCTAAACTAAATGCTGCCGTGATGAAACGCCATATCATGGATTATCAAGGATCTGAAACAGTCTGGAGCTCAAAGGCTTTCTCTCTTGCCGGTTACACCACAAGGTGAGTTCCTTTCTACTCCTGCTTCTTCACACACATGCTCTCCAGCACAGGTTTAGCTCTGAGTGTTAGCGATGCTAATGTAAACACCGACCATATTACGTCCAAAGCAGTCGGGCATTGTTTCTGATAGCAACGTTTCTGATTGGGCCGTGGGGTCCACATTTCAGATGTTACGTCATATCGGACGCAAATCTGGATCAGCTCCGTTGTTCCCCGTTTTTAGAGATTTGGGTACGGAGGAAAAGAGAGAGGGTTTTATTTCCTGACGCTGCGTGAGTTCCCCGACACACCGGGGACACATGGTTATGTATAAAAGACATCGAAAAGTGCATTTTGCATGATAGGTCCCCTTTAAGTCCATTTTAAAACTTGTTATTTCATAAAAGAAGACATTTTCTGCACACCAGCAAAGTCTGTTGACAGCTGCAGATGGTAAATGTCAAGAGAAGAAGACGAAGCAGCAGAAGGAGGAGGACAAGTTTTATTCAGTTTATTCAAAACAGGCTTGCAATATATTCAAAACACTTATTTTATATGAAAATGCAACAGATAGCATCTTTAAATGTGAAAATCTCCACGGCTGAATCTGTCCCTGAGCCGCGTGCGCTCCCCTCCGTCTTTTCTTCTTACCTGAGTATGTTCTTCCTATTTCAATTTCAGCCTGTCACTCAGCCGCTCACCTATTGGCTGCCGCTGCCCTCTAGCAACAGCCCGTCACAGATTTCATCTCTTATTTATTTGTTTGCACGTAAACCCCGAGACCCCCCCCGGGGAGCTGGAAATGGAGAGAAAGCGGCGAAGGCGTGATTACGATGTCAATTCATAACCACCGCTCCCCGAGAGACTGCATGGATGAAAGCGCAAATGCCACGGGAAAATTACCCACCACGCCGGGACAAGTCATTTGCTTCACAGTGGAGCAAAACAACAAACACTCTGACGCCGGCGCACACACACACACACGCACACACAAAGCATGAGGTGCAAACTGCAGGCAGGTTAATAAAAAGAAGAGAAGAGTGAAAATGAATGGGGGCAACTTAGAGTGGAGAAGTGCGTCAAGAATTTAGATGCGTGTGTGCAGCTCTCTACAGGTGCTCTTAAATGTAAACAGCAGGGGGGGACTGTCAAACACACACACACACAACCACACACACACACACACACACACATGTAGCCATTTCATGTGTTCTCTGAGCATCAGGTGGCCGTAAATACCACCTCTGAAATGCCACACAGCTAGATATAATCTATTTGTTTGAAGACCCTCAGCATAGCAATAAAAGAGAAGACTCATTGATATTTAAATGGTGTGTGTGTGTATGTGTGTGTGTGTGTGTGTGTGTGTGTGTGCGTGTGTGTGTGTGTGCGTGTGTGTGTGTGGCGCAGCTGTGAAGATGCCAGCAGCACAAACAGTGTGATTGTGAGATGTCGCCGAGGATTAGAAAGTAGATATTTCTCTGCCTTATGAGGCAGAGATGGATTGTTTCCTACTTGCTCGATATATTCAAGCACGACTCGTAAGAAAAAAGTTGTACCGGAGGAAAAGCCCGAGCAGATCAGTATCACGACGTTCTGGAGGGACACATTCAGCCGGGGGAAATGTTTTCAAATCACCTGCAGAGAAGGTGCTTACGGCACTTAAACACAATTTATAATAAACTGTTTTGAAACCAAAAGGCCTTTTAGAGAATCCTCACAGATGTGATTGCGTCATTAACAGTTGTTTTCACATGTTGTGTGAACGATGAGAAAGACACGAGACGTGTTCATCGAGGACAGCAGGGCGAAGGTAAGACCAACTACGCCCTCGCTTCTCTGAAAGTCTCTTTTTGAAAAAGAACTGACAGGAAACATTTCAGAGAGGCCCCATTAGGCTCCTTTTCTGTTTCATATCAGTGTGTCGTGTCTCTTCTGGACATGTCTCACGCTGCCTGTCTCAATGTCAAGGAAGGATGCTCCAGAGCCACTATTTCAAGGATGCTACGTCATCGAGTCCCGCCGAAGGACTGTTCCAATGTCCAGGCTCCTTGGAATTCTAACCGAGGCCGGCGTCCTTCGTAGCGAGCATTTTCGAGGCTGCACATGTGTATCCTCCGCGGTCTTAAAATCCCCACAATGCTTTGCACACGGACCTATTTCCAAATCTTTGGCGGGAAATCGCGCTCCATTTAAGGCGGGGCCTCTCATATGACGCACACCTGTTCCACCATTTTCCGAGGCTAGGAAGGATTCTCGCCTCACTTCTGAAGGAGACATGTCCTACCAAGGACGCGTCCTCGACACCCTCTGTCTGAAACCAGAGCCCAGTCTGCTCTGATTGGTTAGCTGGCCAGCTCTGTTGTGATTGGTCAACCGCTTAGAGAAGTCCCGCCCCTTAGCCGTGCAATTGAAGCGCAAGTGTTACACAATGATGTCACTTTGTTTCGGAAGTCTATTGGAGGCGTGTCAGGAGAGTGCTTAGAAAGCTATATAAACCCAAGGCTTCACATCTCGACCTGCTCCACGGAAAGCACCACCGCACTGAGGACTGAGCATCTTCAACAAACACTACGTTAGCTCAGCTTCACCAATAGCAACCAGGCTGTGTTAGAAAAGGATGCATGTCTGTGCCCTTGATGAATAAAAGAAGATCTTATTATTTGCCCAGAAAAACAAAAGATATAATCAAGCTCAGATCTCAAAACAAAGTGTTTCCCAGCACAGCCTTGTCATATTATTTGAATGTAATCCCGTTAAATATTGAAAGTTCTGTGTGTAGGTCACGTGTGTTCCTCGAAGTCAAGAGCACATTTCTTCTTAGAAGCTCGTGTTCCCCGTCGCAGAGCCGATGCTGGAACGCGCCCTCGGCTCTCTGGTGCGCGTCGCCGCGGCTCTTTTCTGCTCAAGAACACAGACATGTTGGAGGGATTTCTCCCGCAGCCTTTCTCTCTTCCACCATCTGTCGCCGTGAGGAGTTATGAAAGCACGTCATGTGAAGTCCTCTCCAATTTGTATACTTAACATCTGAATGCAACGGGCCACTTGGGCTGAAGGTTGTCCTGATCATTTCTTAACAGAAAACCTTCAGAGAAACAGCACAACACTGAGAAACTCACTGAAGGTCCACAGGTCGTCACCCCCTCGGGCTAAATCAAACGGTTTGCTTCAAATAGTGGTTTATTTTTCTGGTCACGAATAGCTACCTGAACTCAACGGCATGGTTATGTTTTTGTTAATGAAGGCGTGGCGGTCTTCACAAAGCAGCACAGATGTAACAACAGCTTGGCTCAACAGATGTGCACTATCAGATAAAGTGCAATTGGCAGACGACACATGTTGAAGCTCCCGTATTACCGTAGGCGTGTATTTGCAATCATTGTATTTTGGGGACACTCAATACAGAACAGTGATGAATGTAACTCCCGTCAAAACGTAACATTCGACACACAGTGTTGAATGCAGCGAAGGCTGCATTCAACACTGTGTGTCGAATGTTACGTTTTTTTGAAGGACTTGTTTTGAATGTACGGTAAATTTAAAATGTCAATCTCAGAGATGATTTGGAATACATAATAACTTATCCTATATCTATAGAACTGCTCGGGTCTTGATAGATTGAGTGGGGAAAGTTCATGAGATCTTTCTAGAGTATCAAGAATAACTTGTATCCAATGACCTTTCCCCTCTCTGTCTGTGTCTTCTCTTGTTCCGATTAACCCAGCCAAACCTTTCTTCTTGTTTTGTATCTATATCTACGCCGGGATCCGGAGTCGAGGCTGACCCTCTTGCTGTAGTCCTGTGTCCTGGATCCTCCATCCTGAGTTCTGGATTAAGTCGTGGACTTCGGGTCGTGGCTGAACCTGTCTCTGCGGTCCTGCCGTGGGTCTCGTCATGCTGCTTCCCTGATGGCTTCCACAGGATTGTAGCTGACATCCTCGTGGACAGAGGGTCTAAGGACAGAGGGTCTAAGGATAGAGGGTCTGAGGACAGAGGGTCGAGGACAGAGGGTCTGAGGACAGAGGGTCTAAGGACAGAGGGTCTGAGGACAGAGGGTCTAAGACAGAGGGTCTGAGGACAGAGGGTCTAAGGACAGAGGGTCTGAGGACAGAGGGTCTGAGGACAGAGGGTCTGAGGACAGAGGGTCTAAGGACAGAGGGTCTAAGGACAGAGGGTCCTGAGGACAGAGGGGTCTAAGGTCTATTGTATTATATGTACAGCACTTTGGCTCCACCAGACATCCTTTATAAATGTGCTATAAATAAAACTTGATTTGATTGATTTGAAACATCGGAGAACTTTTCTGCAGTGGTGTGTTTGTTTCGGAGCGGGTGTTTCCTGGCTAGCGCTGGCCGTGCGGCCCCTGAGCTCTCAGAGACAGATGTTAGGGCCGGGCTCGGACATCCACTCCGCCATAATGAGAGCTCCAGGGGCCAAGGCCCACACACACACACACACACACAACACACACACACACACACACGCACACGCACACGCACACGCACACGCACACGCACACGCACACGCACACACACACGCACACGCACACGCACACACACACACACACACACACACACACACACACACAGACACACACATACAGACACACACACACACACACACACACACACACACAGAACACACACATACAGACCACACACAGACACGCACACGCACACGCCACATACACACACACACACACACACACACACACACACAGAGACACAACCATACAGACACACACACACACACACAGAGACACACACACACACACACACACACACACACACCACACAAACACACACAGAGACACACACATACAGACACACACACAGACACACACACGCAAACAGACACACACAGACAGACACACACACACACACACACAGACACACACACGCTCACACACCACACACACACCAACACACTGATACACACACAGACACACACAACACACACACACACACACAACACACACCACACACACACCACACACACACACACACACACACACACAGACACACACTCTCTCTCACACACACACACACACACACCATCACACCTGCCATATTCACACACGAGCAAAAAGTGAGAGCCAGGTTGAATTTATGATTTAATAATCATGTGCTGGTTATAACAGTGAGTGACCTTCACTCTCTCTCACACACACACACACACACACACACACACACACACACACACACACACACACACACACACACACTGCTTCTGTGTTAACATACAGTGTCTCTAAGTGACAAGAATTCAAATAGAGGCAGGGAGAGATAGGAGGTGACAGAAGGTCTTGAGAGAGCGGGAGGTGTGAGGGTGTGAGGGTGTGTGTGTGGTGTGCGTGTGCGTGTGCGTGTGTGTGTGTGTGTGTGGTGTGTGTGGGTGTGTGTGTGTGTGTGTCCTCTCCTGCCAACCATGTTGTAGGTGTTTAATGAATGAACATTGCTCTTTAATTATTCACAACTCCATTATTAGCTCCCAGCCTGCGATGTCCGAACGAGTACGAGCGAGGGACGAGATTAAACCGAGATTAGATGGTGTTTCTGCATACTTGCAAAATGTTGCTTGTTTTTGAGTTTACATATATTCATGTGTTTATGTGTTTATGTGTTTTATGTATGTGTGTGGCCGGGCGTGCATTGAGGGTAGGTGAGAAGTGCGCCTGTGTGCATGCAGAGATGTGGATGTATGATAATGTCTTCAGCGCTAACAAAGCACAGCCAGCCAAAGCCAGGAGACGAAGCTTCTCCGATGGAAGAACTAAAACAAGTCAGATTACAAATATATCAGCTTTTAAATGTCCTTAACCCGGCGCCCGTCCAACAGGAGTCCCCATGGGTCCTGGTGTGGGAGGCAGGAAGTGAAAGAGAGATAAGGGGGGACGGATCCTCAGGGCGGGGGGGGGACAGTGTGATAACGCCTGAGCCTCGCGCCGTCGGTATTACCTCCACACTAATGCTACACCAGGAAGTCCCAGCGGGAGCGCGGAAGGAGATGGGACGCAAGATTGAAGAAAAGAGTAGTGATTGGATTTGTGATATTATGGGCTGCGAGATTAGACACAAAGAAAACATGGAACATGGCAATAGAGAACAGAGGAGGACGAGGGGCAACGCGGTGGGAGGAGCAGGGACACGGTGACCCAGATCCTCCGCCCGGTAACAGGGGGGGGGGGGGTGTCTGCTGCAGGACGAGATGCGGGGGGGGGGGGGGGGGGGCTGTCTGCTGCAGGACGAGACGCGGCGGCCGCGGTGTGACAGCTGCTCTAAATCAACACAGCCGCGACGTGCAGGTTTGGAAACAATCAAATTGTGACAAATGGTGTTTTTCCTCTCTCGCTGCCGGAGCGGCTGCGAGAGCCGACAGCGCCTCGGTGGTTTCCTCCCAAAAACCAGGTCCAGACGAGGCCCTGGGCATCCAGGTGCCAACTGAAACAACCCAGCAGAGAGTTCACATCTCTCAGGGTTTGACCTGGACACGGGTAAACACACACACACACACACAACACACACACACACACACCACACACACACACACACACCACACACACACACACCACCACACACACCACACACACACCACACACCACCACACACACACACACAACCACACACACACACACACACACACACACACACACACCACCACACACACACACACACACACACACACACAACACACACACAACACAGATAGTTGTCTATACGCTTGGGAATGCAATTACTGAGCTTGTGCAACAGGGAACTGAGGAAAGGAGAAGTTCAGTGTGTGTTGTGGTGTGTGTGTGTGTGTTTGTGTGTGTGTGTGTGTGTGTGTGTGTGTGTGTGTTCATCGCTACAGATGTACATGGATGTATTTCAAGGCCTCAAGGACTTAAAAACGTGGATGACCTTAAACCCTTTGATGTTAAACGACCAAACTGAAGTTATTGTACTTGGCCCGAAGAATCTACGAAAACAATTATCTAAAGATATACTAACTATGGATGGCATTAATTTGGCCTCCAGTGAGACTGTAAGGAATCTTGGTGTTATATTTGATCAGGATTTATTCTTTAACGCCCACATAAAATCCATCTCAAGGACCGCCTACTCCCTACGTAACATTGCAAAAATCAGGCATATCTTGCCTCAAACGATGCAGAGAAACTAGTCCATGCATTTGTTACTTCAAGGCTGGATTATTGTAACTCTTTTATTATCAGGGAGTACCAGAAGTCAGTCAAGTCGCTTCAGCTGATTCAAAATGCTGCGGCTCGTGTACTAACCAGAGTTAGGAAAAGGGACCACATTACTCCTGTTCTGGCTGCCTTACACTGGCTCCCTATAGAACACAGGATAGAATTTAAAATTTCTTCTTCTCGCCTACAAAGCCCTTAATGGCAGGCGCCATCTTACTTAAAGAACTCATTATACCCTACTGTCCAACTAGGGCATTGCGTTCCCAGAATGCAGGGTTGTTGGTTGTTCCTAGAGTCTCTAAAAGTACAATGGGAGGCAGAGCCTTTTCTTATCAAGCTCCACATTTGTGGAATCAGCTTCCAGTTGTGTTCGGGCGGCAGACACCATCCGTTTTTAAGAGTGCGCTGAAGACCTTCCTTTTGGATAAAGCTTATAGTTGATAAAGAATGGAATAAGAGGCACTGACGTAGATGCGTCGTGCCTCTTCACCTGTCCGTCTCAGTTCTTACTCGTTCCCTCACTGATGTATCATGTCGCCTGGTTGTGTGCAGGCGGTGGAAGCAGTTAGAGATACACGTGCCTCGATCCCTGCCGGTCGACACAACTGTTGATTGGTGTCAGTGCCAGAAACACCTTTGAGGAGCGATGCCTCATGGTATAGATGTGGAGCATGCATCTTAGTTTCTACCCCTAACCCCTTTCCCTCAACCCACCCTAAGGGAGTGCAATGTACGCAGACACGTTAGTTTAGCTGCTATAGGCGCAGACTGTCGGGGGACACCTGGCTTCTTCCTCTCTCTGTCTGTACCTGTGTTCTCTCATGGTCCCAATAACCCAGCTTCCCCACATTTCTTTTTGGTGTCTCTCTACGCCGGGATCCTGAGTCGAGGCTGATCCTGTTGCTGCGGTCCTGAGTCCTGGATCCTCTATCCTGAGTCCTGAGTCCTCTATCCTGAGTCCTGGATCCTGAGTCCTGGATCCTCTATCCTGAGTCCTGGGCCCTCTATCCGAGTCCTGGATCCTCTATTCTGAGTCCTGGATCCTCTATCCTGAGTTCTGGATCCTCTATCCTGTGTCCTGGGTCCTCTATCCTGAGTCCTGGATCCTCTATCCTGAGTTCTGGATCCTCTATCCTGTGTCCTGGGTCCTCTATCCTGAGTCCTGGATCCTCTATACTGAGTCCTGGATCCTCTATCCTGAGTCCTGGATCCTCTATTCTGAGTCCTGGATCCTCTATCCTGAGTCCTGGGTCCTCTATCCTGAGTCCTGGGTCCTATCCTGAGTCCTGGGTCCTCTATCCTGAGTCCTGGATCCTCTATCCTGAGTCCTGGATCCTCTATCCTGAGTCCTGGATCCCTATCCTGAGTCCTGGGTCCTCTATCCTGAGTCCTGGGTCCTGATCTGAGTCCTGACTTCGAGTCGTGGCTGAACCTGTCTCTGTGGTCCTGCCTGACTCTCATCATGCTGCTTCCCTGATGGCTTCCACAGGATTGTTGACATCCTCGTGGATTCATCTTCTCATTACAGACACATGCATTTCCTAACATTTGGACTACCTAGTTGCAAATGTATTATCTCTTGGATTTACACACGGCATCTATGCACGTCTGTCCGTCCTGGGAGGGATCCCTCCTCTGCTGCTCCCGAGGTTTCTCCCGTGTTCCTTTAAACTGTGGGGTTTCTTTGGAAGTGTTTCCTTGTACATGTGAGGGTCTAAGGACAGAGGGTCTAAGGACAGAGGGTCTGAGGACAGAGGGTCTGAGGACAGAGGGTCTAAGGACAGAGGGTCTGAGGACAGAGGGTCTGAGGACAGAGGGTCTAAGGACAGAGGGTCTGAGGACAGAGGGTCTAAGGACAGAGGGTCTGAGGACAGAGGGTCTAAGGACAGAGGGTCTAAGGACAGAGGGTCTGAGGACAGAGGGTGTCGTATTGTCATACTGATACTCTGTACACACTGTGAAGTCCACTGAGACGAATGTAACATTTGTGATATTGGGCTATAAATAAACATTGATGGATTGAGGTTTTGAGCAACGTCCATTCCTGTGTGGAAAGTCATCACAAAGCCTCTGCAGGACCTGGATCAACGTCCAAAGGTTCCGATTGCAGGATGAAAATATGGCCGAGCAGCCGCTACGTGACAATCATTGGCCACAACTCAATTTACTTCAGACTGTTGGAGCAGGATTCACTTTTAGATGCTTTACGGCTCTTGGCTCTGAGGCCCTGCTGCTTGGGGGGGGGGGGGGGGGGGGGAAGAGAGAGAAGAGAGAGAGAGAGAGAGAGAGAGAGAGAGAGAGAGAGAGAGAGAGAGAGAGAGACGTCGGCTAGCAGCAGTCTCAATCAGAGACGAGCTCAATTCCCAAACTGTCTCAGCTTCTCTATGTGTGTGTTCAAATCCCCTTTATCCGATGTGTATTTATATGAATCTTAATGTATTTTCAATGCAACAAGTTCAATAATTATGTCGGCTTTATTTGAATTTCTCTTAGTTATTTTAAGTTTAAGGTGTACTAAGGCGTGTGTGTTTTGTTTTATTTACAATGTATGTAAAAAAGCGTATATTGGGAGCAAAACACTTTATAATTCAAATAATTAACGTTTAAAAAAAGTATGTTCATGGACTGTCAGAGCTCACCATTGATAGTCCGAAGCTGACGGTGAAAACATGTCCTCTAAACGAGTGTGTCCCCCCCCCCCCACATTGCTAAATCCCTGCTATGTCTCACAGTGTAAGAGCCAACTGCTTGAACTAAGCGTCGTCATTACGATGCTGCACATTTCCCGGGCCCTTTCCACCCCTCCATCTGTCACTCATCGATCACTGCTCAGCCTTATCACCGCGGTGACAGCCTGTCAGGTCCCTGCTGCGTTCTCACATATCTCCGCCCCGACAATATCTCTCACACACTGGTGTATCCAAATGCCCACTCGCACTCACACTCACACGAGCTAATGGCAAGACAACGAGGTCCACTCGGTCTGCTTTCAGCCCCACGGAGAGCTCCGTCTGCAGATTCTCGCTGAGCGCCATTGGCTCGTTCGGGACCGAGGACAGCGCCTGGCGTCATGTCCGCTCCCGCTGGATGACTCTGCTGTCCTGCGACTCTCAGAGAATGTCAAGGGGCGTCCCTTTGTGTCGAAAAGACGGAGACTTAAGAACTCAGAGGATGTGTTAAAGGGTCTCGACAAAGGCCCTATTGTGCTTTTGGGGGTGTTTCCCTTTTCCTGTAGTGAGTTAAGATATTGAAGTGACTGTGATATTGATTGTTGTTGTGTTTTTACCTTAATGTGTGCATATGTGTAAATGTGTCTGTGTATATATAGGATATACATATTTTATACATATTTGTATTTTTGTATTCGGGATTGCTGGAAACGTTATTTCGATCTCTCTGCCTGTACACACACACTGAAAGATTGACATTCAAGTTGACTTTGCCTTGGTGGTAGAGGTTTGTGTGCATGTCAATGGTCTGCAAAGGCTAACATACCTATTGGCTAGTGCTTCAAAGCATTGCATGGGATATGCTAAAGGGGCGGGACATGTCTAAGCGGTTGACCAATCACAACAGAGCCTGCCAGCTAACCAATCAGGGCAGACTGGGCTCTGGTTTCAGACAGAGGGTGACACATACTAAGCTTTTTGAACATGAAAGCATGGAGACACGTCCCAGGGGAGACACTCTAGTATTAGCCTGAAGCTGAGCATCATAGGGCCGATTCAACATTCCATTCCAGGCAATGTAATTGGTCAGTTTTTGGATAGATAAATACCAATAGTGAGAAAAACATTGTCAAAGTTACTGATCAATATTTCCATAACTTTTATTCGGGGGGGTTTTGTTGTTGTTGAGATTTCACATTGATTTAATCTTTACATTTCATGTTTTCTTATTGTGCGAATAAACCTTTCTGAAAGCTTTTTCATTTGTGAGTAACATTTTGTTATTTTCTTCAGAAGACTTTTTTATAAATTATACTGTGCAAAAGTAAAAGGGAAGTCTCCCCAGCGTCTCCAGTGTAAATGACACCTATGGTGAGCGTGCAGAGAACAACAAACACTCGCTGCCACCAAAACAACAGCGGCTTTCAAAGCTTTTAGGGTAATCTAGGACGCATCAAGATATATTGAAGCTACGCAGGCTCGAAGAAACACGGTATTAGCAAGATACATGCGCGGCTCTGACCACTCAGTGCAGGAAAAGAAAGCAGTCGTGGTTCAATAATGGCAGAGGTAATGTAAGTAAACAGACAGAAGGCAGAAGACCTTGTCTCCAATCACTTCCCGTCGTCACCTCTGCTGGAGCAACGCCAGGAGCCCTCGCTCCGTAACTCACCGAGCTGCACGAAACAACAAGGCTTTTATCAGAAAGGACAAGAAGACTACTCGAGTTGAAGGAGCAATACTGAACGTGTCAAAATATTCTGTTACAACGAGTAAGACCTGCAGGTACTTCACTCAAGCAAATGTATTGGCATCAGAATATACTTAGGTACAAATATTAAAGTACTTAATATGCCTTAAATACGGTGGCCAATCAGTGCACACGTGCTTCCATTAGGAGAAACGCACTGCTGCTTCAGAAACGATGTAAATATAAAACACAGATGTGCCAACACACTGCAAATAGGGGAAAGCAATCTGCACCAATTTAGCAACACATACGCAGCATTAAGAAAACATTCCCAAATTATAAAGTTATTTTATATTTGCAGCATTTTGATTTTTAGAAACGCTGAGCGTACATGTATTTCGTTCAGATGTTTAATTTGTGTTATTTCACATTTGACTTTTTATATTTGCATCGTTTTTGAAACTGCAGCGTGTTCCTCCTGATGGAAGTGTTCGGGGATTTTGTAACGCGTTCGAACGTACTTATGGAACACTTTAGAATCATGTAATTAACTTGATTATGATCCATTAATGTTGTTCGTCCACAGCTGGTACAGGTAAGTATTTTTGGAACTTTAAGTATTTTTGGATCTTTGGACCCTTTCCATACATTTTTAAGACCTCATCGCCACTTGGAACCTTTACGTATTTTCGAATCTTTAAGTATTTTTGGAATTTACGGTCTTTTTGGCACTTTAAGTATATTTGGAACTTTAGTATATTGTGGAACTTTAAGTATTTTGGAACTTTAAGTATTTTTGGAATTCACGGTATTTTTGGAACTTTAAGTATTTTTGGATCTTTAAGTATTTTGGATCTTTGGACCCTTTCCATACATTTTAAGACCTCATCGCCACTTGGAGTTTCAACCGGTACCTTAGCGACACACTTTACCTCAACATTGGACTATACAGTATTGATTGTCCTTCCTCCTTATCTTCCAAACCATTTGTGGTATTTTTTGGAACTTTAAGTATTTTTGGAACTTTAAGTATTTTTGGAACTTTTGACCCTTTCCATACATTTTAAGACCTCATCGCCACTTGGAACTTTAAGTATTTTCAAATATTTAAGTATTTTTGGAACTTAAGTATTTTTTGGAATTTACGGTATTTTTGGAACTTTAAGTATATTTGGAACTTTAAGTATTTTTGGAATTCACGGTATTTTGGATCTTTAAGTATTTTTGGATCTTTGGACCCTTTCCATACATTTTAGAGACCTCATCGCCACTTGGAGTTTCAACCGGTTACCTTGGCGACACACTTTACCTCACATTGACTATACAGTATTGATTGTCCTTCCTCCTTATCTTCCAACCATTTGCGGTATTTTTGGAACTTTAAGTATTTTTGGATCTTTGGACCCTTTCCATACATTTTAAGACCTCATCGCCACTTGGAACTTTAAGTATTTTCGGATCTGTAAGTATTTTTGGAATTCACGGTATTTTTGGATCTTTAAGTATTTTTGGAAACTTTAAGTATTTTTGATCTTTAAGTATTTTTGGAACTTTAAGTATATCTGGAACTTTAAGTATTTTTTGAATTCACGGTATTTTTGGATCTTTAAGTATATTTGGAACTTTAAGTATTTTTGGATCTTTGGACCCTTTCCATACATTTTAAGACCTCATCGCCACTTGGAGTTCTAACACCGGTTACCTTGGCGACACACTTCACCTCACATTGACTATACAGTATTGATTGTCCTTCCTCCTTATCTTCCAACCATTTGCGGTATTTTTGGAACTTTAAGTATTTTTGGATCTTTAAGTATTTTTGGATCTTTTGGACCCTTTCCATACATGTTAAGACCTCATCGCCACTTGGAACTTTAAGTATCTTTGGAACTTTTGACCCTTTCCATACATTTTAAGACCTCATCGCCACTTGGAGTTTCAACCGGTTACCTTGGCGACACACTTTACCACCTCACATTGACTATACAGTATTGATTGTCCTTCCTCCTTATCTTCCAACCATTTGCGGTAGTTTTGGAACTTTAAGTATTTTTGGATCTTTAAGTATATTTGGAACTTTAAGTATTTTTGGATCTTTGGACCCTTTCCATACATTTTAAGACCTCATCGCCACTTGGAACTTTAAGTATTTTCGATCTTTAAGTATTTTTGGAACTTTAAGTATTTTTGGAACTTTAAGTATATCTGGAACTTTAAGTATTTTTTGAATTCACGGTATTTTTGGATCTTTAAGTATATTTGGAACTTTAAGTATTTTGGATCTTTGGACCCTTTCCATACATTTTAAGACCTCATCGCCACTTGGAGTTCTAACCGGTTACCTTGGCTACACACTTTACCTCACATTGACTATATACAGTATTGATTGTCCCCTTCCTCCTTATCTTCCAACCATTTGGACGCAGACTTGCATTTCCCCATAACGATGTTGCTTAGCAACCGGCGTAAACGGACCTTCGCGCTATCAAGCAGTGAGCGTGCGATGTCCTGTTCAGATGACGTCAAACCCAACGGGATGCCATCAATAAAGTTACACAGAATCACACTACACACCTACGCCATGACTACATTCAGGCAGACTGTAGAATACAACCTCTTTGGACCATTTATATACTTACTGAAAACAAGCTACAAAATGTAACACCTTGGAAAATGCCCTTTAATACTTTTTAATAGCCTTAACTTTCGCTAAATGGATTGATCTACTTTTAATACTTTTTAAGACACCCGCGGACCCCCTGTGGTGGAGGAGGAGGAGGAGGTCAGTGTATTTATGTGAACACTACTGAAGGATATGTTAAGCTATAACTATAGCAAGATGTATTTATTGATTGAGTCGAGCTGCGGAGTGGAGAACAAATTAAAATAGTGGCTTCTTATATGTAGAGGAGAGGTATAACGTAGCATAACATTTAAATACTCATGCAAAGTAAAACTAAGTCAACATTGTACTTAAGTACTTGAGTAAATGATTCCAACAATGAGTATTCCTCCTGCAGATGTTGACAGTTGTAATTACCAAAAAGTACTATTAGCCTGCAGTACAGTAAATACTCCATATAAGCAACAGCAGGCGTTTTCCTTTATTTATGTATCTATTTATTTGTGTGCGTTGAGAAATGTTTGGGAGTATATCATAAGCTCTGCCAGCTTCTTCTCAGCCGGTAAGTGGCAACATATGGAACGACAACTGTTGCTGCCTTCACGGGAAAACAGACCATATCGTGAGATTGAGCACAGATAGGAGAACAGACACGCAAGTGATGAGCACTTAGCACGATCATCAAGGCAACATCACACAGGGGCAGCGTGTGTGTGTGTGTGTGTGTGTGTGTGTGTGTGTGTGTGTGTGTGTGTGTGTGTGTTTGAGGGGATGTAGACTAATGAAGAACATAAAAATGAACGCTTGATGAGTTGTGTGCGCGGGCAGCCCGATACCTGTGGATCATCATCAGCTTTGGAAACCATTAGCAGATACACAGGGCTAATGGGGGGGTGTGCAGACTGACAATCAAGAGGACGTGTTGCTGCTGATGGTGTGTGTGTGTGTGTGTGTGTGTGTGTGTGTGTGTGTGTGTGTGTGTGTGTTCTTGAATGCCATTAACTACCAAGGGACTGCAGAGGAAAATGAATCTGAAAGGCCAAATGTGGCACACTTAAGGAAGGAAGTATGGCGTCGCTGCGAGTCCTCACGTACACACATGACTCTACAGATTTAATACAACTTATTAATTTAGTACAAATCCTATTTAAAATAAAAACATCATGTTTCAATTAACTTTTTGACATCCCCATTAAATCACATTGCAATGTCGATAGCATGAAAAATAATCATGATTACTCTCGGTATTTATTTTCCACTGTGCAGCTCCATGCATTCCGGTGCGCACGCTGACATGCCACAACATAGCATCTAGGAACTGTGTGACCGATGCAATGTCCCCCTCCTCTCCTCATGGGGCAAGTAAGGATGGATCTGCAATACATTATTTCATTTCATATTCTGTTCTTGTACATATCCATATATTCTATTTACATGTATTAATACTTTTTGCACTACTTTGTATTTTGTATTTTTGTATTTCATGATATACGTTGCATTGTTGGAGGAGCTCAGGTCAGAGGAATTGCGTTGCCATTTCTCCACCGTAGCTTTGTGCACATGACAATACAACCTTTCAAATAGTGTTCCCACAATGGTAACGTCTATAAGACACTCAGCCACTCTGCCTCTGCGTCCATTCCAAGAGTCTGCACTCCACTCAGAGCGCTCCACTCGTCGTCTGTGAAGATGTTTGAGTCACCAAGACAACGTCCTCCTCGACCCTCCCTCCTCTCGCTCTAATGCTCCCCCCCTCTCCTCCCCTCTGATCATTTCCTGCGAGGTCAGATGGACCCAGCTGGTGGAGAGGGACAGGTTGGAGACTATCGGTGGCTGTGAACCTCTGCTACTCATCATCCTGCCTGTGTGTGTGTGTGTGTGTGTGTGTGTGTGTGTGTGTGTGTTTCTCATCACTCGGCGCTGAAAAGCAGGAGAGAGGGAGCTGCTGAGATTGGGCTGGAGGAAAGTGATTGGAGGAAAACCGGAGGGGTGGAAGAGAGGAACACCATGGAGAGCTCTTGGGAGGGGGGGGGTGTGGGTGTGGTGTGTGTGTGTGGTGTGTGTGTGCGTGCGTGTGCGTGTGTGTGCTGAACAATTGCATTGAAAAAAACATAATTTAAAAACAAGTTACATATTAATTTGGGCACTGACATATTGTGAATAAACACAGCTACTAAAAGTTGCGGTCACAGCGACCCACTCATTGTGTCTGCCACACACACACACACACACACACCCACCCACACCCACCCACACACACACACCACACACACACACACACACCACACACACCACACACACCACACACACACACACACACACACACACACACACACACACACACACACACACACTAGGGCTGCTCAATTAATCGTATTTTTAATCGCAATTACGATTTTGGCTTGCAACGATTATGAAAACAACATGATCGAAATAAAACGATTTTTTTTTTTTTTTTTTTTTTTTTTTTGGTTTTTTCAGTTAAATGATACTTAAAGTTCAGCGTAATCAAATGTTCAAAACATACTGTTCACACATGTTAAAATTCATAAAACATTAGCACAAAACACGTCAAATATACAAGAGAAAATATATTGCACTAGCAGCAACTAACCACCCATTGGATGACACAATAATGGATCACAATTTTACAAGCACTGAACAAGAAACGTCACCACTTTGTGAGATGCATGGCTCCTACATCTCTAACAAACTTGACTATCCTGAACAAGTGGGGTCCAACAGAAGCAGTGAGGACACACAAAAATACACACACACACACACACACACACACACAACTGCATGCATAGTGGGCAAACTGCTGATGAAAACGAATGAAGGAAAAGTCAGAACAAGTTGACCTTGTGTGCCGTGTCCAAGGTCATGAATGCATTTTTTTAACTACATCTGTTTTCTCTTAACTTCGTTTGCCCGTCCCATAAATCAATGTCCTTCTTTTGTAAGTTCCTTCCCTTTAATCTGTCTTCTCAAAACACCTCACAAAAGGTATACTACTTCATTCTGTAATACACACTCCAGTCAAATCCTCTCTCACACACACTCATTGATTTTCCCTACAAAGTGCGTGTGCACGTGCACGTGCATGCGTGTGTGTGTGTGTGTATTGCAGAATTAAGTCAGTATACCTTTTGTGAGGTGTTTTTGAAGACAGATACTGACTTAATTCTGCAATAAACACTCCAGTCAAATCCTCACTCACACACACACACACACACACACACACACACTTTGTAGGGCACATCAATGAGCCTTGGCTCTCTGAATATCTGCTGCCAAGTACGGTCAGCTGTGACGGCTCAAAGACTCTTGAAGAGAAAGAAAGACACGGCAGACGAGACACCCACTCGCTGCGCCGAGCACCCAGTTCATTCAGCCCCTGAACTGCATGCTCACACACACGGTGACTCCACTCCGCACCCCCCCTCCGCACCCCCCTCTCCTTCCACATCTAAAAGAGTGTGAAGAGACAAAAATACAGGCGGCAGAACAGAAATATTCAGAGAGCAGAGATGGAGGAAGATGAGAGCGTTACAGGCCTCGCTACACGGAGACATGAGAGAGCAGATCTCAGGGACACAAGTCCCTTTTGTTTGTGACAACAACACAACGCTGCACCCGTCCCATAGCAACACATCGAAGCACAAAGGAGTGGCTTTATCGAATACTGCACGAGTTGAAGAAGCTAAACGTTAATCAAAATGTTATCGAAGGGACTGGTACATGTTTTAAATTGGCGGTAGCACAATATGTGTTAAATGCTGAAGCGTTGAAAGACTCTCACTCTCACTCCATCTCGTGTGTCTGATGGCTGTTGTACTGCAGTGTACTTCCATCGCCTCCTACACTACTTCTTAAATGCGATGTGGCTCAGTGAAGCTTGACTGGAGGACAAAGCAAGTGTTTGATAATAAAGAAAAGAAGTCAGTGATGTTCCTCCTCGGTGTCCCCGAGCCCCTCGTTCCTCCGACCCGACAGGATGTGTGAGCGTCCTGTGTCCACAGCCTCGTTGGAGGATTTATAGAGTGCTCCCATAATGCACTTCCTCTCTCCGAAGGGGGACATAAATCAACCCCCTTTTTTGTATCTGCTAATAGGAACCTTACATTTCTATCCTCCTGGCTTTCTTCATGTGCAGAAGCCTGCATGCAGACGGCCTATATAGAAAACCTACACTATAAAAACACCTGCGTCAATTAATCCTGCAACTTTACAGTCATAAGGAAATATCGCCGCGGCTTGAAGCACGTCGCCCTAAAGGGTGAATAACACATGTTTACAGACTGGGGACATATCTACAGTGTGTTTATCAGGACATAATAAAGGTTCCACCCACAAAGAGCCAGGGTGGATGAATTAAAATACACTGCGCTGGTAATGAGCTATCTAAATTCAGAGTTCATATTTGCTTGCAACGACACAGAAGCGGGTCTCTGGGCAGCGGGAAAAACTCTATAGCTCTTTACGCTTCGCTGCCAAAAGATTCTCCCGTTCGGAACGGCGTCACGCTCCGTCCCGAGGAAATCGTCTGAGCCTCAGCACGCATCCACAAATGCAATAATTCCTTTGTAACCGACATCTAATCCTCGCCCGTTTTTCTAGCATATAGGCCTACTTGGCGGCTGTCAACATGTTGGCTGCATTGTATCACTCTCTGCGGGACACACACACACACACCCACACACACATACCATGTATACATCACTTCAGGGGGACATTACATTGACTTACATGCATTTCCTGGAGACTTATCCTAACCTTAACCATAACCAACACATGCCTAACCCTTACCCTTACCCTTAACCTTACCCTAACCCTAACCAAGTCTTCACCCTAAAATGAATGATACTCCTTATGGGGACCTCCAATTTGTCCCCATAAGGGAGGCGAGTCCCCACACGTGACTATGTAAACAGATGTAGGTCCCACAAGTATAGTAATGCTAGTACACACACACACACACCCACACACACATACCATGTATACATCACTTCAGGGGACATTACATTGACTTACATGCATTTCCTAGAGACTTATCCTAACCTTAACCATAACCAACACATGCCTAACCCTTACCCTTACCCTTAACCTAATCCTAACCCCTAACCCTAATCCTAAACCTAACCAAGTCTTCACCCTAAAATTAATGATCCCCCTTATGGGGACCTCCAATTTGTCCCATAAGGGAGGAGAGTCCCCACACGTGACTATGTAAACAGATTTAGGTCCCCACAAGTATAGTAATGCTAGTACACACACACACACACACCACACACACACACACACACACACACACACACCACACACACACACACAACACACACACACACACACACACACACACACACACACACACACACACACACCACACACACAGGGGTGTAAAAGCGTTAAGCTCTGATTACTAACAACTCTGAAACACATACCAAGCAGATACGTGGACATGTAGCGACACACTCGCATGCTAATTCTAACGGGATGACTCGAGGGTGACGGTGATTAAAGGAAGTTGCACATCCTCGCTTTCCTGGAATGAAACGGTGGCTAAACTCGAAATGACAGGAGTGGCGGCGCTTCAAAGTGATCAGGAAAGCAGCTCCACATGTTGGCATCCTTCGCCACACTTAATAGGAACGGACTATTTCAGTCGTCATTGTGGAGGAGAAACATCCCGGGGAAGGAAATGGGAAATTATTTCGGGGTTTTTTGGTGCTTCCTCTCATGAGTTGTGCTTCCTGCCAGGGTACAGGGATTAGAGGAAGGCAGGGAGGTTCAGTGTAGCAACCGATCCTGAACACAACACACTCACATTTCCTCCCGGAGTCGACTGCACTGTGGCCCTTTGGGAATCAATTAGAATCCTGGTGCGCCTGCTTTCTCCACCCTTATTCACTCGGCAGCAATTTATTTACTCCACAGCAGCTCCTGATGCACACACATCCTTTCTATAAATGCAACTTGTTCCTCCTTCTGTGTTACATGTGAACAGGTGCAATATCTCCAAGTAGGGAACAAATTAACGCTTTTTAAAAAACAGCACATATTCATATTCTTACCCTATACAGCTCATGATAGTCACTGCAGCTCGCCAGTATTTAAATGAAAGGCAAAAGCTTGACCTCTGAGTTAGGTCAAGGCCTACAGCAGCTCCAGCATATGTGACACACACACACACACACACACACACACACACACACACACACACACACACCACACACACACACCACACACACACACACACACACACACACACACACACACACACACACACACACACACACACACACACACACACACACACACACACACACACACACACACACACACACACACACACACACAGCCAGCCTCTTCCTGAGTCAGGAGGACAGCTCATCTCTCTGACAGGTGTCACCTCGTGATTTCTTTTTTCAGTTTTCAAAACATCCCGCCTCCATCTTCAGGGAGTTGATTAGCAACAAACAAAAAAACGTGTTGCCGCATTTACCTACGACACATGGCAAGCCCACTGAGGATGGAGGGGTCCCGCTGCAGTGGGGACACCGGCGGACCTAACAATAGCTCAGCGGTGAAGGCATGGAGTGCATTCTCCACATCTGGATGTCCTCACATGAGCCGCTCCGGGGACGCTTAATGAGATAATTGCAGCTGTGATTTCAATGAGGCTGTTGATAAATACCCTTAATGTACATAATGCACTAATTACAGCTGGTTTGATCAATGTGTGGGTACATTTACAAAGCTGCTGCTTAGTAATGAGAATATCTTACATTAAGATAAGTCATAAATGTGTGATAATACAGGTGGATAAAGTTGAATAGTCATCAGGCAGGTAAGAGATAAGCAGGTCATTTTGTTGTTCGCTTCAGCGTTCAATTAGACGTCCCTGTCCCACTGAGTTGAATGAATATAAAAGTGGCTGATCTCCATTAAAAACACCAGATGCATTCTGGCCATTTTAAAATGTTAAAAGGTATCAGAATCAGAATACCTTTATTAGTCCCCACCGAGGGGACATTTGCAGCGTTACAGCAGGAAAGAGCCACAGACAGCTTAGTGTTGGATATTAAAACAAAAAGTACTAAGTTATAATATAATAAACAATATGCTAAAAAAAAGATAAAAAACAAAAAAAGTTACACGATTTTCAAAAATACACAAATCAAATCTTCAAACCACATCCGGTAGCAGTTCTTAGGATTTTGACAAAATGCTACCTCTTTGCAGGTTTCCACATCAAACTCCACTTCCTCTGCCCTTCTTCACCAGTCACTCACTAACAGGGCAGAATCAAAGTACAAGAGAGCACGACATCATACCAGCATCGCAACTCCCTGAGTCAACACGACAGTGAATCCGCATGAGATTAACCCAGAAAAGTAGGCTTCAAAAAGGTCACCGCGAGCTTGAACAGAAACACTCTATTTCTCCATAGAGCTGCAGTAAGTGCTATAATACAGTTATAATTATTAAGTGTCTCCACAAGCCCCAATAGGACCACTGCAGGAAATAACATGAAACACACACGCAGCATAGCCTGGTCTGTATCAGATGGACATTTCTCTGCATCCAGCGATAATAAAGCTCGCACTCGCAGCGTGCGCCACAAACACACGCGCGCGCGCACACACACACACACAGCAGGCAAGTTGCCCTTCACCTACCGTACCTTTGGTGTGAGAAGCGCTCAGACCCAGAGCCAGGAGAGCCAACACGCCGGATATTCTCAGCATCTTTCCCGGTGGAGGATTCAGCGACGGCACGGCGACTTCTCTCCTCTCCTCTCTTCTGCTCCTTTCTTTTCTCCTTCTGCCTTTCCTATCTTTCGCGCGGAGTGTGGAAAACAGTTCACTGATATGTGGGACAACTGACGCGGAGTGGAAGAACCAGGAGGAGGAACACCGGCGCGCCCGAAACGCACCTCACCACGTCGGATATAAAGGAGAGTGGATGGAGGAGACAGCTGCTGGAGCTCTCTGCTGAAACGGGACCGGAGAGCAGCAGCACCCCGGGACCAGACCGAGCCACGTCACAGGAGGAGGGAGATTCAGGCGCCCCCTCTTTCTCTCTCTTTCTCTCATCCTCCGCCCTCCCCTCCCTATCTCCTCTCTCTGGAGCATTCAAGCCTCCGAGCAGGCATCTGTAATGAAAGCGATTGAAACCATCTTGCTTAATTGACTCCATAAACAAGTCCATAAAGAAACCATCACATGGATTAACAAGATATTAAAGTAGTGTGTGATATAGAGTGGTGGGTGGTAGCAAAGTACTGTTACAAGTACAATTTGAGGTACCTGAGTATCTTCAGTTAATGCTACTTTATTCGTCTACTCAACAATATCTTAAAAGCCAATTTTGCCCATTTTACTTTCACTACATTTAGTTGACAGCTTTAGTTATAGATATAATTATTAAGGTTGACATATATGCGGCAGTATATAAAGTTAGCCGATACACATTTATTTCACAGTAATGCATCAAATATGTCAGTGATTTAAAGGGGCAATAGTATGCAAATGTTCAAGTTCATATTTGTAATGTGTGTCTTTAATGTTCAAAAAGCTCTTTATTTTTCTCATACTGCCTGCTGCAGCACCTCTTTTCACCCTCTGTCTGAAACCAGAGCTCAGTCTGCTCTGATTGGTTAGCTGGGATTGGTCAATCACCTATGTCCCGCCCAGAGGTTGCGCTAGACTTTTTCGATGGCCAACATTATGACGGACAGGATTGTAACATTTCCGTCAAAATCCATTATTACCCGTCGGTCTGTACAACTCTGACAGGAGGGCGGGGGGCGCATGCTCGTGAACTGTTAGCGCTGTGTTATGCATGCCCACTGCACCTCGTGGGAGCGCTCACAGCGTAAAGCAAAAACTCAGACATTTCAATGATCTGTTCCGCAAAGTACGGTTTGGAAACGATATCATTTCCTTTTTGGCGGGCATGCATAACACCGGAGCCTCGCTGCGGGGAAACTTTGGTGCTGTTCTTGTTACAAACAATTAAAAACAATGTCCAGCAGGGTGGGTGGAGGGGGACCGGAGAAGGGACATAAAACTAGGGCCATCAGGGTGGGTGGAGGGGGTCAGGAGGATGGGTTTGGGCTGACAACCCAGGAGCACCGCGGAGAACCCGGAAGGGATCTCGGGTGGACGGCCCGGGGGCAAGGCAGAAGCCGAGAAGGGGGACTCGGGCGGACGGCCCGGGGGCAAGACAGAGTCCAAGGTGGGGGTTATGGAGGGGCGAAGGCCACCGCGGGCGAACTCAGGGGGCCGAGCATGAGGGCGAGGGCCGCGGCCGGGAAAGTCAGGGGGCTGGGCTCGAGGGCGAAGGCCGTGGCTCTCAGGGGGTCGGGATCGAGGGTGAAGACTGCGGCTCTCAGAGGGCCGGGCTCGAGGGCGAAGACCAGACAGCTCCGGAGGCTGACAGGAAGGCGCTGACGGGACAGCGCCGGAGGCCGGGCAGGACCCGGTGTCGGAGCTGGTGGGACAGGCCTCGGCAGGATCCCCCACGGAATAGGACCAGGACACAGGATTGGCAGGACCCCCGGCAGGAGAGCAGTCGGCGGGACCTCCAACGGGACAGGACATAGGGTTGGCAGGGACCCCCGGCAGGCGAGTAGTCGGCGGGGCCTCCAACGGCACAGGACTAAGAGTTGGCAGGACCCCCGGCAGGAGAGTAGTCGGCGGGACCTCCAACGAGACAGGACAAGGATCTGGCAGGACCCCCGCAGGAGAGTAGACGGCGGGACCTCCACGGGACAGGACAAAGGGTTGGCAGGACCCCAGCGGAACCTCCAACGGACCAGGACATTGGGTAGGGACTTGAGACGTGACTCGAGAGAGGAACCAAGGGGGAACTCGAGAGGGGACTCGAGAGGAGACTCGAGAGGAAACTAGAGAGGGGAACTAGAGAGGGGAGTCAAGAGGGGGACTAGAGGAGAGACTAGAGGAGGGACTAGAGGAGGAACTAGAGAAGGGAACTCGAGAGGGGACTCGCAAGGAGAACTAGAGAGGGGACTCGAGGAGGGACTACAGCAGGGACTAGAGGAGGGACTAAAGGAGGGACTAGAGAGGGAACTCGAGAGGGAACTGGAGAGGGGACTCGAGAAGTGACTGGAGAGGGGACTAGAGATGGGACTAGGAAATTGACTAGAGGAGGGACTTGAGTAGGGACTAGAGAGGTGACTCGAGAAGGGACTTGAGAGGTGACTCGAGAGGGGACCCGAGAGGGGACTTGAGAGGGGACTGGAGAGGGGACTCGAGAGGAACTGGAGATGGGACTAGAGAAGTGACCTGAGGAGGGACTAGGGAGGGACTAGAGAAGGGACTTGGGAAGGGACTAGAGATGGGACTAGGGAATTGACTAGAGGAGGGACTTGAGTAGGGACTAGAGATGGAACTCGAGAGGTGACTCGAGAAGGGACTTGAGAGGTGACTCGAGAGGGGACTTGAGAAGTGACCTGAGGAGGGACTAGGGAAGGGACTAGAGAAGGGACTAGGGAAGGGACTTTGGGAAGGGACTAGAGGGGGAACTCAAGAAGAGACTACCGGTACTCTACCGGTACAGAAGTCAGATCCCAGGAAAGGGTTAGAGGCTTGAGAAAAGTTTCCAGGACTACTGGTAAAAAGTTGTAGCCACTCAGGCAACAAACTCCTGAGCCAGGGCTTGCGCGCAACCTCCTGGCGTGCCTCCTTCAAAGCAGCCACTCTACCCCGTATAGATGAGGCGTCATCCCACGTATAAAAAATGTACTCCAGAGAGCACCCAAGACGGTGCGCCTGAAGCATCAACAAAGCTGAATCCGCTGGGTCCATATTTGGTCAGTTCGTAATGTTACGGTGTGTGCAGGAAGCAGGTAGGACACACATGCAGATTAACGTGAACATTCCTTTATTTCAAGGCTATACTAACAAAGACAGAACAGAACACTCACGAGGACAAGCCAAATCACAAGACGAACCGACACTGAACACAGGACTAAATACAGGGAGGGGTAATCACAAGACGAGACACAGCCGGGCAGGGGAGGAGAAACACAAGGGCACCAGGTGAACACAATCAGACAACTAGACACACCAGGGAAACTAACGACGGGAGGAAAAACACAGGGAGAAGGACCAGACAATAACCCAGGAGGAAAACATGACAGGGAGAACAGAACAGCAGGACATACAAACCAAGATGTAGAAAACGTGACATAACACAATCATCGTAACAGTTCGGACTGCTTTCAGGTTTTTCCGTCATTGTTAAAAACAATCCGTCGTAGACGTACAATATTCGGTTAATGCGACCACTGGTCCCGCCCCTTAGTTTATCACGTATGTGTTGGAGCGCTAGCCAATAGAAGTGTTAGTGATTGGCAGGGGGAGAGGAACTCCCTCTGGTGGGAACTTTAGGATTTGAGCCTTTGCAGACTATTTACGTGCACACAAACCTTTAGCCTAGACAGGGGGAAACCCCCACAACATATAAGGGGCTCTCTCAGGAATATTTTGAATGCAGTACATTTACTTTTAACTAAATATCTTTACAATTTAGCATGGTTACTTGACCATACTAAACTTACTACTAACTTATTTAAAAGTACTTGTCCACCACTGATCGTATTATACATGTTGATAATATTAATGTCTACCATGTCATAATCAAACTCTCTCAGAAACACTTGGTGCATAAGTACAACTATATTAGATGAGTACAAATACAGAAGTATCCATTCAGAAATTCAAGAGGAAGCAGTGAAGTTCACTGTCAAGGTGTAATATAAATATGTAAATATTATAATCATGTAAGAGAACAAATCCCATGCAATGAATTCACTGTGAAACTCAGACTGCACAGTATTTCGTATCTACTCGCCTCAGGGTGCAGCTCTCCTTCATATCACATCCTCATGATGATATATTTGTAATTGTTTATTCAGGCTAAGACATGTTGTCAGCTTAACACCAGTCTCGACCACCTGTTTTTTTCATTTTCTTAGAACCAAGTCATTTTAGTTTGAGTTTCCATCCATCCATCTTCTCCGCTTATCCGTGGTCGGGTCTCGGGGGTAGCAGTTCCAGCAGAGAGCCCCAAACATCCCTTTCCCCTCATCAACCAGCTCTGACTGGGGGGTCCCAAGGCGCTCCCAGGCCAGAGATATAATCCCTCCACCTGGTCCTAGGTCTACCCCTCGGTCTCTTCCCAGCTGGACGTGCCTGGAACACCTCCCTAGGGAGGCGCCCAGGTGGCATCCTAACTAGGTGCCCGAACCACCTCAACTGGCTCCTTTCGACGCGAAGGAGGAGCGGCTCAACTCCGAGTCCCTCCCTGATGACCGAACTTCTCACCTTATCCCTAAGGGAGACGCCAGCCACCCTGCGGAGAAAACCCATCTCGGCCGCGTGTATCCGCGATCTCGTTCTTTCGGTCAGGACCCATCCTTCATGACCATAGGTGAGGGGAGGAAGGGAACTGGCCCGGTAGACAGAGAGCTTTGCCTTCTGGCTCAGCTCCCTTTTCGTCACAACGGTAAAGCGACTGCAGTACCGCTCCCGCCGCTCCGATTCTCCGGCCCATCTCACGCTCCATTGTTCCCTCACTCGAGAACAAGACCCCGAGATACTTGAACTCCTTCACTTGGGGTAAGGACTCATTCCCTACTCGGAGTGGACAGTCCACCGGTTTCCTGCTGAGAACCATGGCCTCAGATCTGGAGGTGCTGATCCTCATCCCGCAGTTTGAGTTTCTATGAAAGGGAAAGATAACCAAATGTTATATAATGTAATAGTTGAATGTAAATGTGATATGCAAATCGAATGCATTTATTATAACCTGAACTCTTTCTCAGACATGGCTCCCAACATGGCCCCCATGTTTCACTGAAAACAAGTATGTGTGTGTGTGTGTGTGTGTGTGTGTGTGTGTGTGTGTGTGGTGTGTGTGTGTGTGTGTGTGTGTACAAGTTGTTGTTTTTCCCGTTGGTGCCGGGCAGAAGGATTAATAATAACTTTTTCAATTTTCCTGAGTAGCCTATCTCAAAGGAACTTTTCTCTTGGACTATCTCCGCCGCTGGTTAAGGATTATTCCGGGAGGCTGAAAATATTGCCAGCGTTATCTCCAGGGAGAGGGAAATAATACAAACAGATGACAATGCACAGATTTGAATCCACACCGTGCCGTGCGAAATTAAATTCGGTCTTCTTTTCACTGACAAATGACCTAAGTGGTTAACAGCAACAAAAGGCTTTCCTGGGCTCGTGTGCAGAGAAATGACAGCTGTGTTTCTCAAACCGAGGTGCTGGGACCCTTTAGGGGCCTCGGCTGCGTGAGGAATACTGATATCATCCATTATGGGGTGGTGCAGAAACAAGTCCTTATATCTGGAAATAACTGAGCGTTTCGCTGCTTCCGCTTCCCTCGTCTCCAAGTTAAGGGCTTTTGAACATTAGATGCCTAAAACAAAAGGTCTGTGGTTAAAACAAGTGAAGAGATGTTTTATTTTATTCTACGCCATTCAAATATGTCAGTAAATACACCGCATGGAAACGCCCGAAGCTTCTGTATGTCCTAACAACAGCTACAAGTGACTTTAAGAGACACATCACACCGACATGAAACATTAGCGGTGGTGACGTGAAGTCATGTGACCGTCATGTAGCCTAACGTTAGCTTTTTACTTCTGGCCGATTGCTATAACGCTTTAAAAAAGGTGGTGTCAATATGTGGAGATTATCCCGTATCATTAATGTGTGTTTGTCTCAGAGTTATTGCTATATTTTAATGCAATTGACCTAAATCCACGGGAAAATACTATCGCTTTGTGTTGAGGGAGCGATGCTAACTTCCGGGTCGGCCTGAAAAACATTCTTTTGTACACATATAATAGAAAATAGAGGTCCCTTTTCTTACACTGACCCGTCACTTTCTTTAACTTGTACTCTCGTGTTTTAAACCTGTCTTGTTCTATTTTCATTTGTAGTCTCGTGGCTTTTTAATGACGTCCGTGACCTGGCCATCAGGTGAGACTCCGCCATGGCAGGTGTATCATGGTGGTTTGTTATGTTCATGCCGCACGATATCTGTTTGGCATTTGGAATTGCATTGTGCCTTATATTATCAAAAGCTTTTAAAAGAAGATTTTAAGCTGGCTAATACATCCCTTAAGGCTTTACAACACAGCCGTATATCTTCTCCAAATCACAACCATTAATCAACAAAAACTAATGTGGCAACACAAAAAAGTCTGCACGATATAAACTAGTAATTCGATGCATGGCGGGTGATTTTCTGAGTTTAATACGGCTCTCTATACCAGTGACCCGGCCGCATCGAGAATATACTTCATGGTTCACCATCAAGGCCATTTTCAAAATTATCACCTGCTGCAAATGGGCAATTTTGTAAGAATTCCACTTCTGCGCTGTATGATCTGTTATACTTTTGTTCACACATGATGCCCGCCAGGCTACAATAACCACCCGCCCTGGGAAAAGTGAATTGCCAGCTATAATGCTAATGTGGTCTCACACTGTGTCCGTCTGCCTGCTCACAGTCCAGAGGAATAAAACCAAATTATTTCATAACGTACGTATGTGTGTGTGTGTGTGCGTGCGTGCGTGCGTGCGTGCGTGCGTGGGTGCTTTCTCTGTATTTCACCTGTGGGAGAGATCAGTGATACACATTACTGCCAGCCATTTCCCGTGTGTAGGTTGCTAAATGATGATGGAAACAATAAGACGATGAGGATATTAGTTTCAGATTGATGAGTGCAGTGTAATAAATGCATAATGTAAGCTGACAGAGTGTGCACCTCGCTGAATAAGTAAAGCACCAGCATCGATTTAAATCAGATGCGTTTGAAAGCGCTGCTGCGTGCAGGGGAGGCGCAAGGACAACCTAAAAATATCACATAACACTTTGCATTCCAAAACACCACGGCATCAACAATGGCCTCCGATGCTTAAAGGAAGGGATTGTAAATGAATCTGTCATGAAAGCAGAAGACGGGCTCTTTAAAACTATCCATTACCCAGACAAAGTGAGATTAATATTAGTCACATTGCTTGTAATGACTTCATCTGCATTAAGGCAAAATTACCCAACTGGTGCGTATTTTAAGAGTCTCGTTGATTTTAATTTGCATCTGAATGGGAAACCAGAAAGTAAGGGGTAGTTTCAAGGACAAAAGGGAATTGTACTTATTTGCTTAACGAAGCCCTATCACAGAGGCAATCAATAAATCAAAATATGAACCTCAACATGAGCATAATGTGTGCTTTTTTAAGTATAATCATGATTGCATACGTTAAGTCAGTGCTTATCAAACTTTTTTCAGTAATGTTCCCCCTTTGAAACGTTTTCTCAGCCAAGTACCCCCCTGACCGACCCCGGACATTTTTGATCAAAAAAGCCTATATAAAATAATTACAATATAGCGATGTTCCCTCAGTGTGTGATGTATTAACTCCTTCGTGCATGCATTACAAACAAACTAAGGATATGTTCATCTTCATGCTATCCTCTCTGGGCCTACCCGCAAAACTACTCAACAGACTCCAAATCATTACCTGTACCGAATCGTCTGACCACATCACCCCCATCCTCATCCAACTTCCCTGGCTCCCTGTTCAGCACCGGATTGACTACAAAAACCTTCTGCTTACAGACAAGGCCCTCAACAACCTCACCCCCACCCATCTCTCAAACCTCCTCCAGGAATACACCCCCCCCCTCCCGCTCCCTGCGCTCATCCTCAGCCGGACTCCTGACTGTCCCCACCTCCCGCCTTAGCACCATGGGAGCCAGGGCTTTCAGCTGCACCGCACCCAGGCTCTGGAACTCTCTGCCTCCACACATCAAACAGTCTGACTCCATCACGACATTCAAATCCCACCTCAAATCCCACTGTTTAAAACTGCCTCCTCACTCTAAGACACATTCAACCTGCCATCACAGATCCCTCCCCTCTCACTCCGTCACTCCGTCACACCACTCTCCTGTCTTGCCTGTTTTATGCTGCTGTCTTGCCTTGTCGGTTCGATTAATTTGTGTTCCGTTTTTTTTTTTAGCTGTTTTAACTTTTAAATGCACTGTAACGGTACGTCCACACAGCAGCTTTTCAAAAATCTTGAACATCTTGGAGCTGGGCGTGTCTGACAGCTTGGGGATTTTTGCGAGCAACACGACCAACAACCAATCACATGAATGTCCCGCCCCCGACATACAAAGCAAAAAACCCCGGGGATTTTATGGGAGCAATATATATATATATAAACTCCCCAAACAGGCGAAAAGCTACCAGTTTCCCCCACTGTCTCTGCCAGCCTCCCTCCATGCCTGGTTCCTCCGGTTTGTATCCCGTTAATAGATCTGGTCGTAAAGAACCGGGTGATTTGCATACCGTAATTTCTCGTTTGGAATATGAGGAAATGAACTGCGGTCTGGTTCTCCCTGCTTCTCCCTCAACTTTTGAATCCTGGAAATCCTGGAAATCTTCGCTGGAAAGCGCCAGCCAATCAAACACGTGTATGCAAATCTGACAGTACAAGCGCTAGCCAATCAAACCGTGTGTAAGCTGGGAGAACCAGACCGCAGTTCATCTCCTCATATTCCAAACGAGAAATTACGGTAGCAAATCACCCGGTTCTTTACGACCAGAACTATTACCGGGATACAAACCGGAGGAACCAGGCATGGAGGGAGGTGGCAGAGACAGTGGGTGGAACTGGTAGGTTTTTCGCCTGTTTGGGGAGTTGATATATATATATATTGCTCGCATAAAATCCCCGGGGTTTTTTGCTTTGTATGTCGGGGGCGGGAGATTCATGTGATTGGTTGTTGGTCGCAAAAAATCCCCAAGCTTTCAGACACGCCCAGCTCCAAGATTTTCAAGATTTTTGAAAAGCTGCTGTGTGGACGTACCGTAAGGCGACCTTGGGTGTCCTGAAAGGCGCCTCGAAATAAAACGTATTATTATTATTATTTATTATTATTATTATTAATGCATGAACAAAAATAACCTAAGGAAAAAAATTAAAACTGATTTTTCCATGGAGTTTTTCAAACTGAAGTAATATATGTTTAACAAACCAATGAAAACAATTATATATTATGCAAAACTATAAAATACAATACCACACATTTTACATGTTTATATGAGGTGGTTATAGGAATATTTTATATCAAATTGTGTTTTCTATTTAACTTATTGTACTAAGATTGTTTTTGTAATCATGCATGGTATGATGCATGATGCAAGTCTCACGTACCCCCCTGCAGTCCCCCAACGTACCCTAGGGGTCTGTGCACCCCCATTTGAGAATCACTGCGTTAAGGTGTCATCTCATATCAAATAAAATAGTTGTCAATCAGAAGCATTTTGCCCCTGCTCTATCTATAAGGGCTCAAGGTTATGATATGGATCGATAAACCCACTGTGCTCGAGTGACACCAGTTTTTGGAGCGGTCAACCATTAACGCTGTAATGAAGACCATGTAATCGTTGTATTGATTTCTGCTCTTCAAGCAAAACCTCAAGGCTGCCCTGGGCTCTGTCCAAATCATTTTATGATACAGTGCTGCTCAGCGCCGCGCTGCATAATGAGTCGCCCTCGCCGCACCTCCCTGACATTTCACAGAGCCGAGCATATATTAGCTTTTGTCAGTAAGCAGACTTACAGCCAGACGTTACCCGACGTAAGAAATATATCACCCGCTTTATTGAGATTTATGAGTTAACACGTCATTGAACACGGAAGACTATACTTTGTTTTCTTTCTGCAGCGATTACGTTTTTAAACCTGGTCCTTTCACACAATACATACTATACGTTGATGTTTTAGGTCCTGCACGGGTCCCTGCTGCATACAGGTGACATGCAGGAATATGACATGCAGAGAAGTCTCTTTATCTTTTCAGCCAGGGGGGATACACACACATGAATACCGTCACACACAGTTTCCTCTCTGTGCACAGTGAGTGTGACAGATAGAAAAGCACACTCATGCATCTTAATGTGATCATTTACTGAGCACATGGAGAGAAGCCATCTTCTTCATCGCAGAAGCCACTGGGCCGGTGTGCTGACAAGCCTTTCAACGTTTGCTCACATTTGGTTTCTTTGAGATTCGCTCTTTGCTCTGCATCGGCTCATTACTTATTCGACTGCGAGTGGGTACCCCGAAATAAAACCCGCCTGTTTGCTTTCCTCACTCCGAAATAGGGGACGTCGGCAAAAAAGTCCACAATGAATCCCAGACTGAACACCTTGGCCATTAACGGAGTCCCATTTTCCTTTTGGGGGTTTTCCTTTTCCTGAAGTTTGTAATAAGAAAGAAAAATAAACAGCTTTTGAACATTAAAGCATGGAGACATGTCACAGTCGAGACACTGAATATGAACCTGCAAATCAGCATATTATGTCCTCTTTAAATCCCCCCTCCAAAAGAATGGTTTTGCCCATTCAGAGTGGCGAAGTCCCGCCCATCTACTTCCGACCCATGGGAGCTTATTTCAGAAAAGAAATGTATTGAAGTCAATGGAGAGAGAACGATTATCTTTCGATCCCGTTTGAATTGTGCCACGAATTACACTGTTTGTCTTAAATAATAATTTCCATGTCAAAAAAGTCACAGTTTGTCGTAAACTGTTGAAAATATAAGACTGTGAAAAATACGCAACTAGAAAGACTACAAATCCCAGAGTCCCGGTCCCGCATGGAGGGCGGGACCGAACCGACTAACTCCCCTTGTGTGTGCAAGCTCTCAACGCGCCCAGACTTGGAGTGATTTCCACCTCTTTTAATACTTTCCGCCTCGTTCTGAAAGAAAGAAGTGAAATGTTCCAACGTGACGGCCGTCTGGGTGTGTGGTGCGAGACGGGAGATGTAGTTCATTGAGCGGTTTCACACAAACAAAGTGTTACTTCACAGTTTTACGACACATTTTAATTAGTTTGACTTGCAAAATTATCTTTTAAATTGACAAACATCATGTGTGTAATTCGTGGCACAATTCAAACGGGATCGAAAGATAATCTTTCTCTCTCCGTTGACTTCAATACAGACTTTTCCCGAAATAAGGTCCCATGGAGGTCCCCCGGAAAGGGAGGGACTTCACCTCTCTATGCACCAGCGACCTTACAACGGTTTTGTCTTACTTGACAGGAATGTACCTGCATGTTCTGAGTTTGTATCTTCATGGTTTAATGCACTAAGACGCTTTGGAGGAAATGTATTGTAATATATAAGAGATAAGACGACTCTTCTATTGTTGTCCTCGGTGTCTAACTCTGTTCCTGGACACTAGATATATCTCCTAAAGCCTCATTGTCTATCTCTGAGCCACCAACAATCCCCTTCGTCCTTTTCTTATCTGTCCGTCAACCGAGAGGTCATTTGGTCTCATTTAATCCCCCTCCCATGTCCCGTCTCTCCTGCTGTATCTCCTCTCCCACCCTGTCTTTGTTTCTGCCCATGCCTCTGTCTTCTCCTCAGCTGTAAACATGTCCTAATCACTCTGCTGTCACCGACCTCAGACCTCTCTATCCGCCCTCTGTAGTGTGTGGGACAGAGTGCAGAGCCCCCGCACACTCCCTCTGACAGCTGGAGGACGAGGGGAGGGATGAAAGGAGGTAGAGAAAGGCAAAAGTGATGGACCCTCATCCCCCTGGTGTCCGCCCCCCCCCCCCCCCAGGCTCTTTCTGAGCAAATGTCTGTGGTGCCGCTTTGATGCCGCCCACACGGTGCAGAGGTCTGACGCTGAGAGAGCCCGCTGGTCCCAGTCTGCCTCCATCACACGGGAACTGGGCTGTCATCGGCTCAAAGCCTCGCACATCGCTCAATCCCATTACCAAAACAAAACACTGAGAGAAGAAAGCAGATCATTTCTATGTTATCCTGTTTTTTTTGTTTTTTCTGTGGAGCTGCAGGACTTATATCCGTATGGTGACAATACAGTCGTATTTGTACTGAAGTAAAAGTAGGAGCATCTAGTGCAGGGGTCTTCAACTAAAATTCAACGAGGTCCAGTTAGAGAAATTCTCCCCATGCAACGGTCCGGAACATCAAAATGTCTAACTTGCTTTATGAATTAGTGTGATATATATTGAAGTAGCTGCAGCTTTATCCACGTCTGCATGTAATCAACAACTGACTGCCAATCAAATAAAGAAAGTACAATTCAAAAACAACCATATTTATTGTCTATTAAAGGTGGGGTAGGTAAGTTTGAGAAACCGGCTCGAGATCGCTTGAATTTGAAAATACACAACCGGAGAAAATCTGCCTCTTCCTTACAGAGCCCCTCCTCCAACACACACGAACGCGCACATGACCAATGAGGGCACGAGATAAGTGTGTGCCCCGATGGAAGGCTGACAGGCAGGGAGGCCATCGTTGTACTTTTTACAGTATTACGGCTTCTACAGATGACATTTTTGTATGGATTTTTTGTCAAAGCACTTCAGATATTCATTGCCTATCGGATGTCAAGAGCATTCCATGGAATATAACAAAAAGTGTATCTCGAGCCGGTTTCTGAAACGTACCTACCCCACCTTTAACATACGATATACAGTAAATACTGTGGATATGTGTAATGTTCCTCTCGGACTGCATTTACAAATAAAATAGAGAAAATAAATAAAATAGCTTTTGAAAATGTGTGCATCTTAAAAGTGCTTAATTTTAGATAAATAAAATAAAGTGTAGCAGCAGCTTGAGTTTCCCTTTTTCTTTGTTAACCGTTTCACATCATGACTTGACAGTTTCAGACGATTATAGAACAATATCAGTCTTTACACATCATAACAATTTAACCGTTTTAAAGTTTCTCTTTCTTTCCCTCTTATATTGCAGTCCCTCACTCACTTGTTTTAAATTCCGTGCGAGAATTGAGCTGGAGCTTGTCCTGCCAGGAGTTTGTAAATCTGGGCTGAAATGGTGTCAGGGCCATTCTCACACACACATGCAGCTGCTCATTGGTTAGCCTGCCCTGGAAGCCTGTTGCCGACCCCTGCTCTAGTGGATACTAGATTATGATTATTGATCCATTAATTTGTTGATCACAGCTGGAAAAGATCGTGGTCAGATTATTAGCTAAAACAAACTAAATAATATCAATTAAAAGAACTGGGCCAGAAGATGTCATGGGCTCAAAGCCTCGCACATCGCTCAGTCCCATTACCAAAGGGGTGTGGTCTTTTCTATTTTGTTTTTTTCCCCCTTTATTTTCTGTGGAGCTGCAGGACTTACTGTAGCTGCAAACAAATATCCTTATTGTGACAATAACATGTTATTCTATTTTTACTTAACCATAAAAGTACTAAGTTGTAAAATACTCTATTTCAAGTCCGGCATTCAAACTTACTTAAAGGTCCCATGTCATGCTTTTCCGGTTATCACCCGTCCCCTTGTGTTATGAAGGTTTTTCTGCATGTAAACTGTCTGCAGAGTCACAAACCCTCAAAGTGCACCCTGTAGCGAGTAAAACTCTAACACAGAGAAGACCTGTCTGCTGCCCCAGAACGCCTCGTTGGACATTTCTCTTTTTCCATTTTTTTCTTCCGGCAACCAAGTGACGTAACGACGACCCAAATCCGTGGAGCTCCTCACACAAACCAGGATCCCTTGGCGTCACTATCAAACGCAACTATCAGCATAGAGCTTTTCTCAGCCGCAACTGCGTGGATCTCCACTCACAGTTCTCCACACACTCACCTGTGTGTGCTCAGGCTGAGTTTCGCCGTGTCTCGCTGTCTCGCAGACCCCACGCAGCAACCAGGAAACTACACCAGACATACAGCTCACACTGTCAGCTCCTCGAGCCTCAAAGGGCGGAGCAGCGAGCCGCGCAACGTCCCGCCAACACGGCACCCAGACCCCACGCAGCATTCTCATCTGTTTTTTAGTTTCCTGCTTGCTAACAAACGCCATTGTAAAACATAAACACACATCAGAGCACAGTGGGCACACAGGGAGGGGGGGGCAGGAGCTCCAACAAGCCGTTTAGGACAGAGTGAAGACACACACTATACAGAGATGCTGTTTGAGAAACCAATGTGAGTTTGGAAAATTGAACAATGTAAATCTATTCTAGTAGACCTCAACAATAGAATTATGATCAGTAGAAATGGCCATGACACGGTACCTTTAAGTACAAAAGTATGGACATAAAAAAGTACCCAAAAAGTAGTCGTTATGCATAATGCCACATTTCATCAGTATCCTGAATATGAAGTTACTAATGATTATTGATCCATTAATATGTTTATCACAGCTGGTAAAGGTGGGGCTCATATAATATTAGCTAAAACAAACTAAATAATATACATTTAAATAAAAGGGGACACGAGTACAGTAAGTATTGGCTTCCAAAATGTAGTGAAAAGTAAATGAAAATTCTCAAGTTCTTCACTAGATTTCTCCACACTAAAAAAAAGGAGTTTCTCTCCAGTCGAACTACGGAAATCAAGTTTTTTCCTATTTTCCTCTTTCCTCCTTCCGTTTTCCATTTACAAAATAAAGGGGGTTGCAGTTTTACGGCCCGTCCACACTACAGCGTCGACAGCGTCGACAACTCCAATCTGCCCATTCACTTTGAATGGGGTGACGTCACGTTGCCTCGCTTTTTCGCCGAACTGAATTGTGGGTAGCAGAGCGGTCCGTCTCCGCCGGAGACGCCGAAGTAGCCAGCGCCAGCCAATCAAATCCCGTTTCTGAAAATCTGACAGCTCAAGCCGTAGCCAATCAAACCGCGTCTAAACTGGGAGAGATATCCCGCCGTTCATTTCTATATTTCAAAAAAAGTCGGAGGAGAAACTAACTATCGCCGTAGCAATCACCCGGTTTTGTATGACCAGACCCTCTTCACCTACCGGGATACAAACCGGAGGAACCAGCATGGATGGAGGTGGCAGAGACAGTGGGGAAAACTGGTAGGTTTTCGCCCGTTTGGGGAGTTTATATATATATATATATATATATATATATATATTGCTCGCATAAAATCCCGTTTTTTTTTTTGCTTTGTATGTCGGGGGCGGGAGATTCATGTGATTGGTTGTTGGTCACGTTGCTCGAATAAAATCCCCAAGCTACAGACACGCCCAGCTCCAAGCTATTTTTGAAGCTGTAGTGTGGACGCTCCGTTATACATTACAGCTAAATATTCAGCAGCTCACGCCTTGTTGCCTAAGCAATGTTAATCTATATTATCCGTTCCAAAGATCTATTGTCATCTATTCATTTTAATACAATGGACCCAAAAAAAGGGCTGACTCTTTAAAGCAGCCTAAGTAGTGCCATCCATTACAGAGATAAAGTGAGATTAATATGTGCTAAAGTTACATAAGTGTCCTGGCATTGTGTTTTTAATCTGCATTAACACTTAAGCAAGTTTTAAGGGTCTCATGGATTTACATGGTCATCCTGATTGAAATGAATGGACTCCAAGCAGAAAGTTGGTCAAACGATACAGCCTGAGGTCAAAGGAGGAATCATGTAAAGAAATTAATTCATATTCAAGTTAAAATGTAAGGATCTTAAGTTAAAACACAGTTGGTCCATTTATTCCATGCTCTTTATCTTTAAAGAGTCCTCTCCTGCTGATGTTCAGGTGTATATCAGTATGTAGTGTCTCTACTTTAAAGAGTCCTCTCCTGCTGATGTTCAGGTGTATATCAGTATGTAGTGTCTCTACTTTAAAGAGTCCTCTCCTGCTGATGTTCAGGTGTATATCAGCATGTAGTGTCCCTACTTTAAAGAGTCCTCTCCTGCTGATGTTCAGGTGTATATCAGTATGTAGTGTCTCTACTTTAAAAAGTCCTCTCCTGCTGATGTTCAGGTGTATATCAGTATGTAGTGTCTCTACTTTAAAGAGTCCTCTCCTGCTGATGTTCAGGTGTATATCAGTATGTAGTGTCTCTACTTTAAAGAGTCCTCTCCTGCTGATGTTCAGGTGTATATCAGTATGTAGTGTCTCTACTTTAAAGAGTCCTCTCCTGCTGATGTTCAGGTGTATATCAGTATGTAGTGTCTCTACTTTAAAGAGTCCTCTCCTGCTGATGTTCAGGTGTATATCAGTATGTAGTGTCTCTACTTTAAAGAGTCCTCTCCTGCTGATGTTCAGGTGTATATCAGTATGTAGTGTCTCTACTTTAAATAGTCCTCTCCTGCTGATGTTCAGGAGTATATCAGTATGTAGTGTCTCTACTTTAAAGAGTCCTCTCCTGCTGATGTTCAGGTGTATATCAGTATGTAGTGTCTCTACTTTAAAGAGTCCTCTCCTGCTGATGTTCAGGTGTATATCAGTATGTAGTGTCTCTACTTTAAAGAGTCCTCTCCTGCTGATGTTCAGGTGTATATCAGTATGTAGTGTCTCTACTTTAAAGAGTCCTCTCCTGCTGATGGTCAGGTGTATATCAGTATGTAGTGTCTCTACTTTAAAGAGTCCTCTCCTGCTGATGTTCAGGTGTATATCAGTATGTAGTGTCTCTACTTTAAAGAGTTTCTCCTGCTGATGTTCAGGTGTATATCAGTATGTAGTGTCTCTACTTTAAAAGAGTCCTCTCCTGCTGATGTTCAGGTGTATATCAGTATGTAGTGTCTCTACTTTAAAGAGTCCCTCTCCTGCTGAGTAGGTATCAGTGTGTCTACTTATCAGTCTGTAGTGTTCTTTATACTTAAAGTAGTCTCCTCTGGGTTCAGGTGTATATCAGTATGTAGTGTCTCTACTTTAAAGAGTTCTCCTGCTGATGTTCAGGTGTATATCAGTATGTAGTGTCTCTACTTTAAAGAGTCCTCTCCTGCTGATGTTCAGGTGGCATATCAGTATGTAGTGTCTCTACTTAAAGCGTCCGCTCCTGCTGATGTTCAGGTGTATACAGTATGTAGTGTCTCTACTTTAAAGAGTCCTTTCCTGCTGAGGTTCAGGTGTATATCAGTGTGCAGTGTAGGTTTCTACTTTAAAGAGTCCTCTCCTGCTGATGTTCAGTGTTCATATCAGTGTGTAGTGTCTCTACTTTAAAGAGTCCTCTCCAGCTGATGTTCAGGTGTATATCAGTATATGGTTTTGTTTCACTTTAAGAGTCCTCTCCTGCTGATGTTCAGGTATATCAGTAGGTAGTGTCTCTACTTTAAAGAGTCCTCTCCTGCTGATGTTCAGGTGTATATCAGTATGTAGTGTCTCTACTTTAAAGAGTCCTCTCCTGCTGATGTTCAGGTGTATATCAGTATGTAGTGTCCTCTACTTTAAAGAGTCCTCTCCTGCTGATGTTCAGGTGTATATCAGTATGTAGTGTCTCTACTTTAAAGAGTCCTCTCCTGCTGATGATTCAGGTGTATATCAGTATGTAGTGTCTCTACTTTAAAGAGTCCTCTCCTGCTGATGTTCAGGTGTATATCAGTATGTAGTGTCTCTACTTTAAAGAGTCCTCTCCTGCTGATGTTCAGGTGTATATCAGTATGTAGTGTCTCTACTTTAAAGAGTCCTCTCCTGCTGATGTTCAGGTGTATATCAGTATGTAGTGTCTCTACTTTAAAGAGTCCTCTCCTGCTGATGTTCAGGTGTAATATCAGTATGTAGTGTCTCTACTTTAAAGAGTCCTCTCCTGCTGATGTTCAGGTGTATATCAGTATGTAGTGTCTCTACTTTAAAGAGTCCTCTCCTGCTGATGTTCAGGTGTATATCAGTATGTAGTGTCTCTACTTTAAAGAGTCCTCTCTCGCTGATGTTCAGGTGTATATCAGTATGTAGTGTCTCTACTTTAAAGAGTCCTCTCCTGCTGATGTTCAGGTGTATATCAGTATGTAGTGTCTCTACTTTAAAGAGTCCTCTCCTGCTGATGTTCAGGTGTATATCAGTATGTAGTGTCTCTACTTTAAAGAGTCCTCTCCTGCTGATGTTCAGGTGTATATCAGTATGTAGTGTCTCTACTTTAAAGAGTCCTCTCCTGCTGATGTTTCAGGTGTATATCAGTATGTAGTGTCTCTACTTTAAAGAGTCCTCTCCTGCTGATGTTCAGGTGTATATCAGTATTGTAGTGTCTCTACTTTAAAGAGTCCTCTCCTGCTGATGTTCAGGTGTATATCAGTATGTAGTGTCTCTACTTTAAGAGTCCTCTCCTGCTGATGTTCAGGTGTATATCAGTATGTAGTGTCTCTACTTTAAAGAGTTCTCCTGCTGATGTTCAGGGTATATCAGTATGTAGTGTCTCTACTTTAAAGAGTCCTCTCCTGCTGATGTTCAGGTGTGTATATCAGTATGTAGTGTCTCTACTTAAAGAGTCCTCTCCTGCTGATGGTCAGTGTATATCAGTATGTAGTGTCTCTACTTTAAAGAGTCCCTCTCTGCTGATGTTCAGGTGTATATCAGTATGTAGTGTCTCTACTTTAAAGAGTCCTCTCCTGCTGATGTTCAGGTGTATCAGTATGTAGTGTCTCTACTTTAAAGAGTCCTCTCCTGCTTGATGTTCAGGTGTATATCAGTATGTAGTGTCTCTACTTTAAGAGTCCTCTCCTGCTGATGTTCAGGTGTATATCAGTATGTAGTGTCTCTACTTTAAAGAGTCCTCTCCTGCTGATTTTAGGTGTATATCAGTATGTAGTGTCTCTACTTTAAAGAGTCCTCTCCTGCTGATGTTTCAGGTGTATATCAGTATGTAGTGTCTCTACTTTAAAGAGTCCTCTCCTGCTGATGTTCAGGTGTATATCAGTATGTAGTGTCTCTACTTAAAGAGTCCTCTCCTGCTGATGTTCAGGTGTATATCAGTATGTAGTGTCTCTACTTTAAAGAGTCCTCTCCTGCTGATGTCAGGTGTATATCAGTATGTAGTGTCTCTACTTTAAAGAGTCCTCTCCTGCTGATGTTCAGGTGTATATCAGTATGTAGTGTCTCTACTTAAGATTCTCTGTCTGATGTTCAGGTGTATATCAGTTATGTAGTGTCTCTCTTTAAAGAGTCCTCTCCTGCTGATGGTCAGGTGTATATCAGTATGTAGTGTCCTCTACTTTAAAGAGTCCTCTCCTGCTGATTGTTCAGGTGTATATCAGTATGTAGTGTCTCTACTTTAAAGAGTTCTCCTGCTGATGTTCAGGTGTATATCAGTATGTAGTGTCTCTACTTTAAAGAGTCCTCTCCTGCTGATGTCAGGTGTATATCAGTATGTAGTGTCTCTACTTTAAAGAGTCCTCTCTGCTGATGTTCAGGTGTATATCAGTATGTAGTGTCTCTACTTTAAAGAGTTCTCCTGCTGATGTTCAGGTGTATCTCAGTATGTAGTGTCTCTACTTTAAAGGTCCTCCTGCTGATGTCAGGTGTATATCAGTATGTAGTGTCTCTACTTTAAAGAGTTCTCCTGCTGATTTCGGTGTATACAGTATGTAGTGTCTCTACTTTAAAGAGTCCTCTCCTGCTGATGTCAGGTGTATATCAGTATGTAGTGTCTCTACTTTAAAGAGTCCTCTCCTGCTGATGTTCAGGTGTATATCAGTATGTAGTGTCTCTACTTTAAAGAGTCCTCTCCTGCTGATGGCAGGTGTATATCAGTATGTAGTGTCTCTACTTTAAAGAGTCCTCTCCTGCTGATGTTTCAGGTGTATATCAGTATGTAGTGTCTCTACTTTTAAAGAGTCCTCTCCTGCTGATGTTCAGGTGTATATCAGTATGTAGTGTCTCTACTTTAAAGAGTCCTCTCCTGCTGATGTTCAGTGTATATCAGTATGTAGTGTCTCCTACTTTAAAGAGTCCTCTCCTGCTGAGGTTTCAGGTGTATATCAGTATGTAGTGTCTCTACTTTAAAGAGTCCTCTCCTGCTGATGTTCAGGTGTATATCATATGTAGTGTCTCTACTTTAAAGAGTCCTCTCCTGCTGATGTTCAGGTGTAATATCAGTATGTAGTGTCTCTACTTTAAAGAGTCCTCTCCTGCTGATGTTCAGGTGTATATCAGTATGTAGTGTCTCTACTTTAAAGAGTCCTCTCCTGCTGATGTTCAGGTGTATATCAGTTATGTAGTGTCTCTACTTAAAGAGTCTCTCCTGCTGATGGTCCAGGTGTATATCAGTATGTAGTGTCTCTACTTTAAAGAGTCCTCTCCTGCTGATGTTCAGGTGTATATCAGTATGTAGTGTCTCTACTTTAAAGAGTCCTCTCCTGCTGATGTTCAGGTGTATATCAGTATGTAGTGTCTCTACTTTAAAGAGTCCTCTCCTGCTGATGTTCAGGTGTAATCAGTATGTCAGTGTCTCTACTTTAAAGAGTCCTCTCCTGCTGATGTTCAGGTGTGTCATCAGTATGTAGTGTCTCTACTTTAAAGAGTCCTCTCCTGCTGATGGTCAGGTGTATATCAGTATGTAGTGTCTCTACTTTAAAGAGTCTCTCCTGCTGATGTTCAGGTGTATATCAGTATGTAGTGTCTCTACTTTAAAGAGTTCTCCTGCTGATGTTCAGGTGTATATCAGTATGTAGTGTCTCTACTTTAAAGAGTCCTCTCCTGCTGATGTTCAGGTGTATATCAGTATGTAGTGTCTCTACTTTAAAGAGTCCTCTCCTGCTGATGTTCAGGTGTATATCAGTATGTAGTGTCTCTACTTTAAAGAGTCCTCTCCTGCTGATGTTCAGGTGTATATCAGTATGTAGTGTCTCTACTTTAAAGAGTCCTCTCCTGCTGATGTCAGGTGTATATCAGTATGTAGTGTCTCTACTTTAAAGAGTCCTCTCCTGCTGATGGTCAGGTGTATATCAGTATGTAGTGTCTCTACTTTAAGAGTCCTCTCCTGCTGATGTTCAGGTGTATCAGTATGTAGGTCTCTACTTAAGTCTCCTGCTATGTCGGTGTATCAGTATAGTGTCTCTACTTTAAAGAGCCTCTCTGCTGATGTTCAGGTGTATATCAGTATGTAGTGTCTCTACTTTAAAGAGTCCTCTCCTGCTGATGATCAGGTGTATATCAGTATGTAAGTGTCTCTACTTTAAAGAGTCCTCTCCTGCTGATGTTCAGGTGCATATCAGTATGTAGTGTCTCTACTTTAAAGAGTCCTCTCCTGCTGATGTTCAGGTGTATATCAGTATGTAGTGTCTCTACTTTAAAGAGGTCCTCTCCTGCTGATTTCAGGTGTATCAGTATGTAGTGTCTCTACTTTAAAGAGTCCTCTCCTGCTGATGTTTCAGGTGTATATCAGTGTAGTGTCTCTACTTTAAAGAGTCCTCTCCTGCTGATGTTCAGGGTATATCAGTATGTAGTGTCTCTACTTTAAAGAGTCCTCTCCTGCTGATGTTCAGGTGTATATCCAGTATGTAGTGTCTCTACTTTAAAGAGTTCTCCTGCTGATGTTCAGGTGTATATCAGTATGTAGTGTCTCTACTTTAAAGAGTCCTCTCCTGCTGATGTTTCAGGTGTATATCAGTATGTAGTGTCTCTACTTTAAAGAGTCCTCTCCTGCTGATGTTCAGGTGTATATCAGTAGTATGTCGTGTCTCTACTTTAAAGAGTCCTCTCCTGCTGATGTTCAGGTGTATATCAGTATGTTAGTGTCTCTACTTTAAAGAGTCCTCTCCTGCTGATGTTCAGGTGTGTATCAGTATGTAGTGTCTCTACTTTAAAGAGTCCTCTCCTGCTGATGTTCAGGTGTATATCAGTATGTAGTGTCTCTACTTTAAATAGTCCTCTCCTGCTGATGTTCAGGTGTGTATCAGTATGTAGTGTCTCTACTTTAAAGAGTCCTATCCTGCTGATGTTCAGGTGTATATCAGTATGTAGTGTCTCTACTTTAAAGAGTCCTCTCCTGCTGATGTTCAGGTGTATATCAGTATGTAGTGTCTCTACTTTAAAGAGTCCTCTCCTGCTGATGTTCAGGTGTATATCAGTATGTAGTGTCTCTACTTTAAGAGTCCTCTCCTGCTGATGTTCAGGTGTATATCAGTATGTAGTGTCTCTACTTTAAAGAGTCCTCTCCTGCTGATGTTCAGGTGTGTATCAGTATGTAGTGTCTCTACTTTAAAGAGTCATCTCCTGCTGATGTTCAGGTGTATATCAGTATGTAGTGTCTCTACTTTAAAGAGTCCTCTCCTGCTGATGGTCAGGTGTATATCAGTATGTAGTGTGTCTCTACTTTAAAGAGTCCTCTCCTGCTGATGTTCAGGTGTATATCAGTATGTAGTGTCTCTACTTTAAAGAGTTCTCCTGCTGATGTTCAGGTGTATATCAGTATGTAGTGTCTCTACTTTAAAGAGTCCTCTCCTGCTGATGGTCAGGTGTATATCAGTATGTAGTGTCTCTACTTTAAAGAGTCCTCTCCTGCTGATGTTCAGGTGTATATCAGTATGTAGTGTCTCTACTTTAAAGAGTTCTCCTGCTGATGTTCAGGTGTATATCAGTATGTAGTGTCCTCTACTTTAAAGAGTCCTCTCCTGCTGATGTGCAGGTTGTATATCAGTATGTAGTGTCTCTACTTTAAAGAGTCCTCTTCCTGCTGATGTTCAGGTGTATATCAGTATGTAGTGGTCTCTACTTTAAAGAGTCCTCTCCTGCTGATGGTCAGGTGTATATCAGTATGTAGTGTCTCTACTTTAAAGAGTTCTCCTGCTGATGTTCAGGTGTATATCAGTATGTAGTGTTCTACTTTAAAGAGTCCTCTCTGCTGATGTTCAGGGTATATCAGTATGTAGTGTCTCTACTTTAAAGAGTCCTCTCCTGCTGATGATCAGTGTATATCAGTATGTAGTGTCTCTACTTTAAAGAGTCCTCTCCTGCTGATGTTTCAGGTGCATATCAGTATGTAGTGTCTCTACTTTAAAGAGTCCTCTCCTGCTGATGTTCAGGTGTATATCAGTATGTAGTGTCTCTACTTTAAAGAGTCTCTCCTGTGTGTTCAGGTGTATATCAGTGTGCAGTGTCTCTACTTTTTAAAGAGTCCTCTCCTGCTGATGTTCAGGTTCATACAGTGTGTAGTGTCTCTACTTTAAAGAGTCCTCTCAGCTGATGTTCAGGTGTATATCAGTATGTAGTGTCTTCTACTTTAAAGAGTCCTCTCCTGCTGATGTTCAGGTGTATATCAGTATGTAGTGTCTCTACCTTTAAAGAGTTCTCCTGCTGATTGTTCAGGTGTATATCAGTATGTAGTGTCTCTACTTTAAAGAGTCCTCTCTGCTGATGTTCAGGTGTATATCAGTATGTAGTGTCTCTACTTTAAAGAGTCCTCTCCTGCTGATGTTCAGGTGTATATCAGTATGTAGTGTCTCTACTTTAAAGAGTCCTCTCCTGCTGATGTTCAGGGTGTATATCAGTATGTAGTGTCTCTACTTTAAAGAGTCCTCTCCTGCTGATGTTCAGGTGTGTATCAGTATGTAGGGTCTCTACTTTAAGAGTCCCTCTCCTGCTGATGGTCAGGTGTATATCAGTATGTAGTGTCTCTACTTTAAAGAGTCCTCTCCTGCTGATGTTCAAGGTGTATATCAGTATGTAGTGTCTCTACTTTAAAGAGTTCTCCTGCTGATGTTCAGGTGATATCAGTATGTAGTGTCTCTACTTAAAGAGTCCTCTCCTGCTGATGGTCAGGTGTATATCAGTATGTAGTGTCTCTACTTTAAAGAGTCCTCTCCTGCTGATGTTCAGGTGTATATCAGTATGTAGTGTCTCTACTTTAAAGAGTCCTCTCCTGCTGATGTCAGGTGTATATCATATGTAGTGTCTCTACTTTAAAGAGTCCTCTCCTGCTGATGGTCAGGTGTTATATCAGTATGTAGTGTCTCTACTTTAAAGAGTCCTCTCCTGCTGATGTTCAGGTGTATATCAGTATGTAGTGTCTCTACTTTAAAGAGTTCTCCTGCTGATGTTCAGGTGTATATCAGTATGTAGTGTCTCTACTTTAAAGAGTCCTCTCCTGCTGATGTTCAGTGTATATCAGTATGTAGTGTCTCTACTTTAAAGAGTCCTCTCCTGCTGATGATCAGGTGTATATCAGTATGTAGTGTCTCTACTTTAAAGAGTCCTCTCCTGCTGATGTTTCAGGTGCATATCAGTATGTAGTGTCTCTACTTAAAGAGTCCTCTCCTGCTGATGTTCAGGGTGTATATCAGTATGTAGTGTCTCTACTTTAAAGAGTCCTCTCCTGCTGATGTTCAGGTGTATATCAGTGTGCAGTGTCTCTACTTTAAAGAGTCCTCTCCTGCTGATGTTCAGGTTCATATCAGTGTGTAGTGTCTCTACTTTAAAGAGTCCTCTCCAGCTGATGTTCAGGTGTATATCAGTATGTCGTTGTCTCTACTTTAAAGAGTCCTCTCCTGCTGATGTTCAGGTGTGTATCAGTATGTAGTGTCTCTAATTTAAGAGTCCTCTCCTGCTGATGTTCAGGTGTATATCAGTATGTAGTGTCTCTACTTTAAATAGTCCTCTCCTGCTGATGTTCAGGTGTGTATCAGTATGTAGTGTCTCTACTTTAAAGAGTCCTCTCCTGCTGATGTTCAGGTGTATATCAGTATGTAGTGTCTCTACTTTAAAGAGTCCTCTCCTGCTGATGTTCAGGTTGTAATCAGTATGTAGTGTCTCTACTTTAAAGAGTCCTCTCCTGCTGATGTTCAGGTGTATATCAGTATGTAGTGTCTCTACTTTAAAGAGTCCTCTCCTGCTGATGTTCAGGTGTATATCAGTATGTAGTGTCTCTACTTTAAAGAGTCCTCTCCTGCTGATGTTCAGGTGTATTCAGCATGTAGTGTCTCTACTTTAAAGAGTCCTCTCCTGCTGATGTTCAGGTGTATATCAGTATGTAGTGTCTCTACTTTAAAGAGTCCTCTCCTGCTGATGTTCAGGTGTATATCAGTATGTAGTGTCTCTACTTTAAAGAGTCCTCTCCTGCTGAGTTTCAGGTGTGTATCAGTATGTAGTGTCTCTACTTTAAAGAGTCCTCTCCTGCTGATGTTCAGGTGTATATCAGTATGTAGTGTCTCTACTTTAAAGAGTCCTCTCCTGCTGATGTTCAGGTGTGTATCAGTATGTAGTGTCTCTACTTTAAAGAGTCCTCTCCTGCTGATGTTCAGGTGTATATCAGTATGTAGTGTCTCTACTTTAAAGAGTCCTCTCCTGCTGATGTTCAGGTGTATATCAGTATGTAGTGTCTCTACTTTAAAGAGTCCTCTCCTGCTGATGTTCAGGTGTATATCAGTATGTAGTGTCTCTACTTTAAAGAGTCCTCTCCTGCTGATGGTCAGTTGTATATCAGTATGTAGTGTCTCTACTTTAAAGAGTCCTCTCCTGCTGATGTTCAGGTGTATATCAGTATGTAGTGTCTCTACTTTAAAGAGTTCTCCTGCTGATGTTCAAGGTGTATAATCAGTATGTAGTGTCTCTACTTTAAAGAGTCCTCTCCTGCTGATGTTCAGGTGTATATCAGTATGTAGTGTCTCTACTTTAAGCGTCCTCTCCTGCTGATGATCAGGTGTATATCAGTATGTCGTGTCTCTACTTTAAAGAGTCCTCTCCTGCTTATGTTCAGGTGCATATCAGTTATGTAGTGTCTCTACTTTAAAGAGTCCTCTCTGCTGATGTTCAGGTGTATATCAGTATGTAGTGTCTCTACTTTAAAGAGTCCTCTCCTGCTGATGTTCAGGTGTATATCAGTGTGCAGTTGTCTCTACTTTAAAGAGTCCTCTCCTGCTGATGTTCAGGTTCATATCAGTGTGTAGTGTCTCTACTTTAAAGAGTCCTCTCCAGCTGATGTTCAGGTGTATATCAGTATGTAGTGTCTCTACTTTAAAGGTCCTCTCCTGCTGATGTTCAGGTGTATATCAGTATGTAGTGTCTCTACTTTAAAGAGTTCTCCTGCTGATGTTCAGGTGTATATCAGTATGTAGTGTCTCTACTTTAAAGAGTCCTCTCCTCTGATGTTCAGGTGTATATCAGTATGTAGTGTCTCTACTTTAAAGAGTCCTCTCCTGCTGATGTTCAGGTGTATATCAGTATGTAGTGTCTCTACTTTAAAGAGTCCTCTCCTGCTGATGTTCAGGTGTATATCAGTATGTAGTGTCTCTACTTTAAAGAGTCCTCTCCTCTGATGTTCAGGTGTATATCAGTATGTAGTGTCCTACTTTAAAGTCCTCTCCTGCTGATGTTCAGGTGTATCAGTATGTAGTGTCTCTACTTTAAAGAGTCCTCTCCTGCTGATGTTCAGGTGTGTATCAGTATGTAGTGTCTCTACTTTAAAGAGTCCTCTCCTGCTGATGTTCAGGTGTATATCAGTATGTAGTGTCTCTACTTTAAAGAGTCCTCTCCTGCTGATGTTCAGGTGTATATCAGTATGTAGTGTCTCTACTTTAAAGAGTCCTCTCCTGCTGATGTTCAGGTGTATATCAGTATGTAGTGTCTCTACTTTAAAGAGTCCTCTCCTGCTGATGTTCAGGTGTATATCAGTATGTAGTGTCTCTACTTTAAAGAGTCCTCTCCTGCTGATGTTCAGGTGTATATCAGTATGTAGTGTCTCTACTTTAAAGAGTCCTCTCCTGCTGATGTTCAGGTGTATATCAGTATGTAGTGTCTCTACTTTAAGAGTCCTCTCCTGCTGATGTTCAGGTGTATATCAGTATGTAGTGTCTCTACTTTAAAGAGTCCTCTCCTGCTGATGTTCAGGTGTATATCAGTATGTAGTGTCTCTACTTTAAAGAGTCCTCTCCTGCTGATGTTCAGGTGTATATCAGTATGTAGTGTCTCTACTTTAAAAGTCCTCTCCTGCTGATGTTCAGGTGTATATCAGTATGTAGTGTCTCTACTTTAAAGAGTCCTCTCTGCTGATGTTCAGGTGTATATCAGTATGTAGTGTCTCTACTTTAAAGAGTCCTCTCCTGCTGATGTTCAGGTGTATATCAGTATGTAGTGTCTCTACTTTAAAGAGTCCTCTCCTGCTGATGTTCAGGTGTATATCAGTATGTAGTGTCTCTACTTTAAAGAGTCCTCTCCTGCTGATGTTCAGGTGTATATCAGTATGTAGTGTCTACTTTACTTAAAGAGTCCTCTCTGCTGATGTTCAGGTGTATATCAGTATGTAGTGTCTCTACTTTAAAGAGTCCTCTCCTGCTGATGTTCAGGTGTATATCAGTATGTAGTGTCTCTACTTTAAAGAGTCCTCTCCTGCTGATGTTCAGGTGTATATCAGTATGTAGTGTCTCTACTTTAAAGAGTTCTCCTGCTGATGTTCAGGTGTATATCAGTATGTAGTGTCTCTACTTTAAAGAGTCCTCTCCTGCTGATGTTCAGGTGTATATCAGTATGTAGTGTCTCTACTTTAAAGAGTTCTCCTGCTGATGTTCAGGTGTATATCAGTATGTAGTGTCTCTACTTTAAAGAGTCCTCTCCTGCTGATGTTCAGGTGTATTCAGTATGTAGTGTCTCTACTTTAAAGAGTCCTCTCCTGCTGATGTCAGGTGTATATCAGTATGTAGTGTCTCTACTTTAAAGAGTCCTCTCCTGCTGATGTTCAGGTGTATATCAGTATGTAGTGTCTCTACTTTAAAGAGTCCTCTCCTGCTGATGTTCAGGTGTATATCAGTATGTAGTGTCTCTACTTTAAAGAGTCCCTCCTGCTGATGTTCAGGTGTATATCAGTATGTAGTGTCTCTACTTTAAAGAGTCCTCTCCTGCTGATGTTCAGGTGTATATCAGTATGTAGTGTCTCTACTTTAAAGAGTCCTCTCCTGCTGATGTTCAGGTGTATCAGTATGTAGTGTCTCTACTTTAAAGAGTCCTCTCCTGCTGATGTTCAGGTGTATATCAGTATGTAGTGTCTCTACTTTAAAGAGTCTCCTGCTGATGTCAGGTGTATATCAGTATGTAGTGTCTCGACTTAAAGAGTCCTCTCCTGCTGATGTTCAGGTTTATCAGTATGTAGTGTCTCTATGACATGTCTCCATGCTTTAATGTTCAAAAAGCTCTCATACTTCCTGTGCTGCAGCACCTCTTTTCACCCTCTGTCTGAAACCAGAGCCCAGTCTGCTCTGATTGGTTAGCTGGCTGGCTCTGTTGTGATCGGTCAACCACTTAGAGATCCTATCCCTTTAGCCTATCACATACAATGTGTTGGAGCGCTGGCCAATAGAAGCGCGAGTGTTACATAGTGATTCATTATGTTCCGGTTGTAAGTTCTGCACCAAATGAATGCAGGACAAACAGGAGACAACAATGTAGCCCAAACCAAACCTCACTCCTTTGTGGAGGTAAACATGTTGTTGTTGTTGTTGTTTGTGCTGTTGTTGCACTTTTCCATCTGTTTGAATAATCTCTACGGGTTCTCTCAAGGCTTCACTTTGTGGAGGATTGTCGTTCCTCGGCTCTTCGGCGTCTCCCTTCTCCATTCAGAAGCTCGGCATTTGATTTGTGTGTCCATGTTTTCCCCTTGCTCTGCTTCTGGCTCCGTGTCCCTGACTCGCGACGTGCGGCTGCTGTCTTTGAAGAGCCGTGCTCCTCTGGTCCAAAGCACTTTGGCTGCAGCTCAACGGGCTTGTTTGGTGGGTCTTGGCAGCGAAGCATTCAGTCCTAAATGTACCTGTTCAGGCTTTCTGTCTGTGTGTGTGTGTGTGTGTGTGTGTGTGTGTGTGTGTGTGTGTGTGTGTGTGTGTTTGTGTGTGTGTGTGTGTGTGTGTGTGTGTGTGTGGTCTAGCATTACTATACTTGTGGGGACCTAAATCTGTTTACATAGTCACGTGTGGGGACTGGCTTCCCTTATGAGGACAAATTGGAGGTCCCCATGAGGGGGATCATTAATTTTAGGGTGAAGACTTGGTTAGGGTAAGGGTTAGGGTTAGGGTTAGGCATGTGTTGGTTATGGTTAAGGTTAGGATAAGTCTCCAGGAAATGCATGTAAGTCAATGTAATGTCCCCTGAAGTGATGTAAACATGTGTGTGTGTGTGTGTTTTTGTGTGTGTGTGTGTGTGTGTGTGGGTGTGTGTGTGTGGTGTGTGTGTGTGTGTGTGTGTGTGTGTGTGTGTGGTGTGTGTGTGTGTGTGTGTGTGTGTGTGTGTGTGTGTGTGTGTGTGGGGGGGGGGGGGGGGTCAGCTGACTGGGATATCAGTCCTTTACAGACGGAGCTCTAAACAAACCCGACCTTAATACACGCGTACAGATGAAGGTACATCGACATGTAAATTGGAAAAAGTAAACACACAGAGGTTGTAAACCACTTTCCCATAAATGCAAATCAAGCCAATTTCAAACTGTTGTGTGGCTCCAATAAACAGAGGTTGTGTTTGCGGTGTGTTTTCCCGTTCAGCCGCTCACTTCCTCCCGTAAAGGTCACACACTGAGGTCACATTACACATATGAGCAGCGGCTCGAGGGAGGACACAGCCTCCAAAGCTGGGCTCCAATTTGAGAAGGGTCATGATGACTCAGCCGCTCTATGGATGACCCGACGTTATGAAGAAGGCAATACTTTCATAAATGCTTTTTCTTGTTTATCTTCATAACGAAAGGCAGCGAACGTGTTAGAGGCCAGAGAGCAGGACGCTGCGGTGGTGCAGAAGTTAAACAGGGATGTGGTTTCTGTGGTTTTCCATCAGTGGCCTAAGTTAAGGGAACAAGAAGAAAGAAGACGTGTGAAAGGGCAGCGTTCTCTCGTGCGGTTGTGTTTCCATGACGTGAAGGGTGTAACTCATGCAGAGCGTCCTAATTGTAAATCCCCCCGTGCTCGGTGGCCTACAGATGCAAACACGGTACATCGAACAAAACGCATTTCCGTTTGCAGAAAAGTAAAAAAAAAAAGACGATGCAGGAAAACCAGGGGACATTAAAGGTCCCGTGTCATGGCCATTTCCACTGATCATAGTTCCATCGTTGAGGTCGACTAGAATAGATTTACATTGTGCAATGTTCCAAACCCACATTGGTTTTCTCACAGCATCTCTGTGTAGTCTGTGTATTCACTCTCTGTCCTACACGGCTTGTTGGAGCTCCTGCCCCCCCTCCCCCTCCCCTGTGAGCCCAGTGTGCTCTGATTGGCCGGGACGTTGCGACCTCTTTGCTGCTGCGAGGACCGGACAGGTTTCCGGGTCGGCGATACAGCGAGACACAGCGAAACTCATCCTGAGCACACACACACACACACACACTCACAGTCATACTTGCCAACCCTCCCGATTTTCGCGGGAGACTCCCGATTTCATAGCCCTCTCCCGGTTTTCCTCCCGGGTCATGTTTCTCCCGATTTCTGACAAAATCAGATTTACTCAGGACTGTTTCCACTCGGACTTTATTACAGCTACACCATTGTTTGGTTTCCATGGTAGCGCGTCTCTTTAGTATCGTGTGCGCAACTAGATAGTCACAGAAAAACAGAACAAGAATGGACAACTCGACCTCTGCTCACTCCTCTCCTGGTCCAGCCCACACATCTGCTCCATCGAGAGGATGGTGCTACAGGCATTGCACTCAGAACTACAATAAGCACGTTAATGTTAATCTAACTGCTCCGTTGATCTACTAGCACCCCCCCGCGGTGGTTTTGAAATGCTCCTGATTTCTGAGGTCTCAAGGTTGGCAAGTATGCTCACAGCCGAAGTGAAAACAATAAGTGTGGCTTAATATTGAGAAAGAAGAAGGTTTCTAACGCTGTGAGAATGGGTCTGTGGAGAGCATTTCTCCGCCATCCCAACTGGTCTATCACCAGGGAGCTCTATGCAAGTCAATGGGACTCCCTGTTAGTTAGCCTAGGGGTCCTGGTGTGTGAGGGGCTCCGGTCTTTTGTTGTTGATCTGAGTTTTCACACGTCACAAGAACCCAGGAAGCAAACAATGGAAACAGAGAAACGTCCAACGAGGCGTTCTGGGGCAGCAGACAGGTCTTCTCTGTGTTAGAGTTGTGTTCGCTACAGGGAGAAAGCCTTCACAAGGGGACGGGTGATAACCGGAAAAGCATGACGTGGGCCCTTTAAAAAGTGATGCACGCAGCTGGGACAGGAGCGCTTGTCGACGTTCAGGGTTATAATAATAATAATAATAATAATAATAATGGGTTCCATTTATAAAGCACTTCATATTTGATTTCAAATCCGAAGTGCTACAAGTCGTGAGCATGAACAGCATAAATAAACATTACACAACACGGTGGAATTAATAAAAAAGCAATACAAATAAAAAATAAATAAATAAAAGGGTGATGAAAAGGTCTAGGTCTCTTTTGAAGAGATGGGTTTTGAGGCCTTTTCTCAAAGCCTCCACGGTCTGTGGTGTCTCATGTGGTCGGGGAGAGCGTTCCACAGACTGGGAGCAGCCGAGCAGAAGGCCCGGTCTCCCATAGCACGGAGCTTAGTCCTGGGGGGTTTGAGGAAGTTGGAGTTGCTGGAGCGGGTGGTCCGCAAGGAGGTATGGGGGGTGAGGAGTTCCTTGAGGTAGGGAGGGGCAGTTCCATGGACACACTGGTGGGTGAGGATGGAGACCTTGAATTGGATCCTCAGTTCCACGGGGAGCCAGTGTAGTGCTTTAAGGATGGGGGTGATGTGATCGTATGTGCGCACCCTCATCAGGATCCTGGAGCTTCTGGATGCTTCTGTTAGGGATCCCGATGAGGAGTGCATTGCAGTAGTCCAGCCTGGAGGAGACGAAGGCATGGACCAGCTTTTCGGCGTCAGACAGAGTGAGTGTGGGGCGGAGTTTGGCGATTGTTCCTGAGGTGATAACAGGAGTTCTTGCACAGCTGTTTAATGTGGGCCTCAAAGGTCAGATGGGCGTCCATTTTAACACCCAGGTTGGTGACTATTGAGGAGAGGGGAGTGTCCTGGCCGGAGAAGGTGATGGTGCATCTGTCCCTGGATTCTTGATGTTATAGCTAGCTAAGTAGCCAACCAAGAAAAGTAAAAAATACTGACAAAACAGTTACAATTATAAAAACAGACTAACTCTGCCAACTGTGAAAGTTTGCCAATTTAATATCCCTGAACGTTTACAAGCGCTCCGGTGTGCGTAACTTTTAAGTGTCCCTGGTTTCAGTTGTATTCTTAGCTTCTTGCAGATTTTTGTATTTGAAGCTTGTTTATGCAGCACTTTTAGAAAAACACTGCGCATGTTTTGTCTCGTTAGGTTTTGGGAAAATGTCCTCTTCCAATCTGAGAGTCCACAAGATAACAAAGGTGTCCAACTGTAGCTGAGTTCATGACAGGATGTGTGATGACCTAGAAGAGCATCAGGACTGTTTGAGGCAGATGATAGCTATGTGATGAACATGATGGTTCAGCCTCTATGGAGAGATACATCAAGCATGCTCATTTCTGACGTGGAGCTAATCTGAAGTAAACATTGATACTGCTTTCTGTTCCTCCATCTAGTGACTGTGTGACTCCCTCTCTTGGATATTAGCATGTGAAGGACACTGCCTCAGGAACTAGCTGATGCTCTGTATGTGACGACTACTTCCATTCTGGAGAGGATCCCAGATACATGGAAACCTGAGGCTGAAGCTCAAGCCGGTGACGAATGATATTTGTTCTAACATAATGGAAGATGTGTTTTGGCACATTTCTGTTTCTATATTTGCATCGTCTCTGAAGCTAAAGCATGCTTCTCCTACTGGAAGTGTTACAACGTCTACTACGTCCAGGCGTTACATCTGGATTTTCTCAAAATCTTTCTGGATCGATTTCTGCAGGCCGCATACAGCTGCCTCTCCATTTGACAAAAGCTTCCAGGACTTGCTGGCTGCTGTTCCGAGGCTCTGACAGAAAGCACAAAGGCATCACAGCATTTATAACAACTCGGGGCCAAATTATGTTAAAAGGATTCAAAGGAAAAGCTAACTAGGATGAAGAAGGATTAAGTCTTATCACTGAAATTAAAGTAGCCATAAGCATTTTGTGATGCCTCCTACATATGTCTTATAACTGATAATCACATGGCAGATGACAAAAGCAAAGAACTGAGCGCAAAAACAACAAAGTATTGCATGTGCTTGCTTGCAACACTGTAAAACAACCTACATCAATTATTACTGCAATTAATACAACTTGATGTGTGCCTGTTATCTAAGCATAAAGAAATATTATCAGAACATATGAGTTCTTCTGACTTGAAATGTTTGTGTTGAAAGGACTGCTGGTGTTATCAGCACATTAGAACGACATCCTGCGGGGTTTTATAACCGTGACGCTGTAGAGCAGGGGTGGGGAACCTTTTTCCTCTCAAGGGCCATTTCGATTTTTTTCAACATCCTCCGAGGGCCGTACAAATGATTGACCTCTGCTTAGAAATCACAGCCCATTCATTTGGCCTTTCTTTCATGCTGTGCAAAGAAAAAGAACCTCTTAATCCAGATATCTCGCCATGACTCACGCATGCATGCACGGTGTGGCATGACCACCCAAACAGAAAGATATGGACACAAGATGTGTGCAAATGTCTTTAGTTTCCTATCCATGTGGACATGATGTAAGTGGGGGGGACCTAACCTCCTCTAGGGGGGTCCGGGGGGGCATGGTCCGGGAAGTTGAAAGCATCAATCTGGTGCACTTTGAGAGCAGCATGAAGAGATCTATGGATACATCTCTCAACACCAGATGAAACGGAACTGGAAGCAGATTTTATTTTTCTTTATGGATATTTTACAAATCACTCTCCTTTCAAACTGTATTCTTGTTTATTAATAACAACTTTGTGTTACTGTCATATAGTATTTTATACCTGTTTACTATATTCTCTTATTTTTGTATAACTATAATGATCATATAAGATGTGCCTTTACCTCACTGGTTGTAGAAAAAGCTTCTTATATTCGTTAGCATAGCTAGCTAACCAGATGCTAATAACAACAAAGTTATTGACTGTATGATCAGTATGACAGATGAACAGATCGCCACTGGGCTCTCAACTAAAGACACAGACACGCAAAAACTGCGGAAAACAAGCCGGAGCGACGTTCTGGTGCTCTCCGTCAGAACTGCACCCCTGTCAGACGAGACATATACCACGTGATGACACGTTTGGCTCGTGTTGTGTTCAAGGACCCTGACCCTTGCCAGGAAAAACAGGCACTCGCTTGTTGAATTATTTTGCGGTCTTGATTTCTTTTAAAAAAAATTAAATTACCTCGAGGGCCGTACCAAATGGGCCCCTGGGCCGGATGTTCCCCACCCCTGCTGTAGAGAAACACCTCATGTTACCTTTTAAGTTTTTTAAGAAAAATAGCAGGATTCCCAGCATGGATTTGTTTGAGGTTAAAAACCACAGAAACCTTATTTTTTGTGGTTTAAAGAAAAAGTAAATTCATGTATTTTCCTGTGATAGTTATGGAAACCACACAAGTATTCAGTTCAGTCAGACAACTCGCGTGTTTCTTAATATGTTTATTAGAAGCAGCATATAGTTTGAGTTTGGCGTCTAGGCTCGGGCCTCATCACTCCACAGATTTACAAAGAACATTGAGTGATGATTAGATAACTATCCCCGAGCCTACAGGTGGAGCTGGGGTGGTGGGGGGGCAGGCGAGCAGCAGCAACATGAAACACAGCAGCAGGAACATGAACGCAGCAAGTGAACACAGCAGCAGCAGCTAGCGAGGCAGAGGCAGGAAGACCTGGCAGCTTCAATAGAGCGGCATGTTTAGGAGAATGTGTTTGGTTGGTTGTCAGACGAGGGGGACGAGGGGCGTCACGTGGTAATGTATCATTGGTGCTCGAGTTGACTGCCTGAACGAGCTCGCAGGCTTCGCCACATTTGTAACAGGAGCACACAGATCTAACCACAGCATGACCTCAAATACTGACTGAACTCAACAAGAGTTTTCTTTAAATAAATATATTAAATGTTTTGTGAAAATAGGAAACCCCTTTTGTTTCACAGGGAAGCATTTGTATTTAATACATCTCACCAAGATGCCCGAGGATCCAATGTTCAGATGTTTGCAGCTCAGATGTGAACTGAAATAAAAACGAGTTTTCACACGCGCAGCTGTAGCTGTGCTAAGGCCATGTGTCTGATGAGTCGACTGCTATCTGGATCAGTATCTCTGTGTCAGATCACCAAACAAACATTTCCATCAAATGAACAAGTTGATTATAAAGTGAACATTTTATTCGTAAAATATCAATAATTCAGTTGTTTGGCCTTTATGTCACATCCACACACACTCCAATGCATTCTGTCCTCATCGATTGTCATCACGCACTACTCTCTCCCGCCAGAGGAATCAGCATCCTCCTTTCTCTTCCAGAAACCATCAAAGGAAAAGTAATACAACAAAGGATCCAGGCAGCAGTTCACACTGGCCAGGCATACCAATGGAGTCAGAGCAGGTCCCGGTTTTTTAAATAAATATACAATGATACAGGCAAGAAAAACACGCTGAACATGATCAGATTCATGGCGAAAATCAGCATGACGTTCACCTTGTTGAAGACCCTTGCCGAGTCATTCAGATGTCTGCGGAGAGTCCGAGAGACGAGAACGTGGACACCACGTTCACTGCCAGCATGGCGAGAACCAACACAGGCTGAACGCAAGACATTCCTGATCTCGGGCGATCCTCGACTTCGAAGCATCTGGATTTATTGGAGTAAAACCTCGAGAACTCCATGCTCTCCGGGACGTTCAACCCAAACACCAACACCCAAAGCGAGCACAGCAGCTTTCCAGGCGTTTGAAGAGGTTCGAAGGTGGCGCGACCGCAGAGGATAAACCACAGCCAGCAGCCGGTCCACGCTGATGAAAGTGATGAAGATGGAGCTGGAGCGGATGTTGTTGCGAAAGAGCATCGTGATCGAAATGCACGTCATGAAGCCAAAAGGCCAGGACCCCGTGGCGTGAAAGTAGACCCTCAGGGGTAAGGAGAAGGCGAGCAGCAGGTCGGAGATGGCCAGGTGGATCATGAAGACGGTGCTGGGGGATTTGTGGCTGTGGCAGCATAACAGAATCCACAAAGACACGGCATTGAGAGGAAAACCCAGAGCCGTTACCGATCCAAACACCACCGCGTACGCCGTGTTCCTCAAGTCCGGCTCCGGTCCGTTCTCCACTGTCATGTTGGACATGTTTTGCGTCTGTGAGATTTACACAAGTGCAGGCGAGGGACTGTGAGGGCAAAAGAGAGCACAGTCAAACCACCTCCTCACTCACACACACACACACACACACACACACACACACACACACACACACACACACACACACACACACACACACGCATCATATGTGTGAAAGGTTGTGGCTATGCTTGTGGAAGTGAGAGTGTGTGAAACAGGAAACAACCGCACACGAGTAGATCTGCTGTTCGAGTGAAACAGAGAGAGTGGGACTTCAAAGTCATGGGAAAAGAAGCTTGTTGAAAGTCTTTACTAAACAACATATTCATACTCATAAACTCATGCGTGTTTTGTATCGCATCGAGTCATTCTGTTCAGGAGGTGACGCTTCTGTAAACCGTAGGACACAAGTAGAGTCGAGAAGCTCCCCAGCTGTTCTGCACTAGCAGAAGTCTGATGGTGAAATACCGTCGGAACTGGCAATCATGCTAATTAGGTACAAACGTTGATGCACTAATTACTCACTGAGCAGGGAAGAGAATTACAATCAGGGAAACCTGGTGTCTCGTGACATTTAGCCACACGTGTTTGTAACTGATGCACTTCAATGTTAGCCATACCTGTTGAATGCGACATCAGAAACTTAACAGGTTTAAAATGTAGATTTTAGGGAATTAAAAAACAGGTTTAAATATCCTAGGTCAGGGGTGTCAAACTCAATTTCATCCCGGGCCACATCAGCATTATAGTGGCACTCAAAGGGCCGGTTTTAAATTTTAATATCATATATATTAAATAATGTATTATATTACATTGTTGGCCCTGCATTGGATTATTATCAGTTCTGGTAATATCTTCCTGAATAACTACGTCTGAAAGCAGAAGTCTATAGAAAGCAAATATTCAACAATTACACCATGGTATTGTATATTATATTCTTAGCAAGCTCTTGCGGGCCACATAAAATTAGGTCGCGGGCCGGATTTGGCCCCCGGCCCTTGAGTTTGACACCCCTGTCCTAGGTTCAGGGAATCTAAAGAAGTGTCTGGGAGAACTTCTTAAACTTTTTTAATCTCGTGGAGGCTTTAATAGAAAGTGTGTTTTATCTTATTTTCCACGGCACTATTTCTTAATGCTCTTAATGCTTTTGATTTTTGTAAAGCACTCAGAATCGCCTTGTGTTGAAAGGTGCTTTATAAATAAACTCGCCTTGCCTGACTTTGTATTTTGTAGAGCGAGAAGTAACTCACAAAAACAAGGTCTAGCACACTGTGGAAGTGTCAAGGTTGTACGAAAGGCCACTCTTAGTCTATTCGGGTAAAACTGTCCTTCACTTTCTCCGAAGTGAATGGGGTACGAATGGAACATTTGAGAACAGCACACCTCCCCTCTCACTAGAGCGCTAACGAGGTCACGTTTTGTTCGAGGGCAAAGTGATACCGTGACCATGTCAGCACACGTCTGAAAAAAGGGTTAGAACTAAGAAAATGGAAGGTGGTCCATCGTCCTTCAACAAGGCCAACCAATGAAAAGCAAGGATGCTATAGAAAGGCTAATACACCTGTTTCTGACTTCTGGATCTGCTTTTCGTTGCTTTTTGACGAATAAAACTCTATTGCAATCAAATGATGTTTGTCGTCAGTGATTTGGTTCTGACCTCGTTATGAATGCAAGACCTCATCGACGACACAGAAGTTCAAATGTTGGGGAAGATGTCCCGTTTCTTCACCGGTCAAGAACCAAGATATCAAACTCTACTTTTCAAAACCCTTTGCAGTAGGCGGTTTCGATCCGTTAGTGTACTCAGTAAGTATACATGTATTACTGCTAAAAGTCATGTACATGTATACTGGCAGTTTGTTTCATATCGCGCTGTTGCTTCTGCAGCTCTTTTCAGAAATCTCCAAGCGTCTTTGTCCTGCCTTATTTCTGTCTCACCCCGTTGAGCCTTTGGAGCAAGTAAGACAACAATGATGAACCGTTGAATGTAAAAACGGTCTGACTCTTCTCGAGGAATATTCTCTTTACCATTTGCCAGACCACTGTCGTGATACCAGAGTCTCTTCTGCATGACTGCCTGTGTTCACACTCACACCACATTCACCCAAAAAAAAAAGACGAGATGTCACAGGAATTCACGCTTCAGTCACACGACAGATGAAATCAGTCTTGAGGGAGAGAGACGATAAGAAGTGCGAGAAAAAAACAAGACGAGTGGTAAGACATGCAAGACATCCTATTGGCTGCCCGTGAACAACAGTTGCTATCCGAGAGTCATGTGTACTAGATTTGACACAGGATGTAAATTGAAGTTAAACGTCGAGTCTTAAACCAACTGACACACATCTTTGCTCGTGTGCTATGTCCTACATGTTATGCTGTTTCAATCAGAACGAGAGAGTAGATGTTTCTGTGAGAGCAACATACTGGTTACTCTTGAGAACATGTGTGTGTGATAGTGACCACACACATTCAAAAGTATGATAAAAATTGCTTACCAAAACTGATAAGAGCGACACATCTTGCAAACACTTTGGGTTTAATATGTTCTCCATGTAGGGAGGCGTGTGGCGCAGTGGGTTGTGCGTTGGTGTTCGGATCAGGGAGGCACAGGTTCAAACCCCACTGCAGTCAGCATGTCGTTGTGTCCCTGAAGACACTTCACCCCAAATGGCTCCTGTGGGGAGTGCCCACAATATTGAGTTTGTAAGTCGCTTTGGATAAAAGCGTCTAACAAGTAACGTGTAATGTACTTTTATTTTTTTTGGACTTAAAGTTATTCTTCTAATTTTCTGGTACATATTATCAATCAATCAATCAATGTTTATTTATATAGCCCAATATCACAAATGTTACATTTGTCTCAGTGGTCTTCACAGTGTGTACAGAATATCAGTATGACAATACGACACCCTCTGTCCTTAGACCCTCTGTCCTTAGACCCTCTGTCCTCAGACCCTCTGTCCTCAGACCCTCTGTCCTCAGACCCTCTGTCCTTAGACCCTCTGTCCTCAGACCCTCTGTCCTTAGACCCTCACATCGTACAAGGAAACACTTCCGGAGAAAACCCACAGTTTAAAGGGAACATGGGAGAAACCTCAGGGAGAGCAGCAGAGGAGGGATCCCTCTCCCAGGACGGACAGACGTGCAATAGATGCCGTATATTAGTATGTTCTGCCTCTACTGAAACGTGTTTCCATGCTTTAATGTTTCCATGCTTTAATGTTCACAAAGCTTGCATTTTTCGGCAGCACCTCTTTTCACCCTCTGTCTGAAACCAGAGCCCAGTCTGCTCTGATTGGTTAGCTGGCCGGCTGTGTTGTGATTAGTCAACTGCTTCGAGATGTCCCCCGGAGGGAACACAGGGAACTTTAGCCTTTGATGACCCTTTACCAACTCTAAAGGAACGGGAAAACCCCTACAAGCACAATAGGGTCTCTTTCTTTGAACGTTTTTAAAGGATAGTTCCCACATTTCTAAAACCACACGTTTGTTTTTTGCAGAGGTCATATGAAGAGACAGCAAGAAGTTGGGAAGCTTTGCTAAAGAATTGAAACACGGGGACTCAGCTCGTCTGTCTCCGTCAACATGCAACACAATCCATCAGCAGTTACTCCCAAACCCAAAATACAGCACCTGGAAAATGAATGTGTTTTTATCTGCAATCAAAACCGAGCAGTAACTTCCAGACTGAAGCGGCTCGCCTGATCACTCGGCTTCACCACTTGTACCATTTTGCTTTCAGACTCTCTCCGCTGTTACCTTTTCAAAGCTTCAAATCAAAAAGGCTGCGTAATGACAGCAATTATGTGATTGTGCCAGACTCACTCAAGAGAGCCTTATTGATTTCTTCGGTAAATGCAAGGATGCTTCTTCCCAGTGCCCTCTTTTTTTTAAAGAAACTTTGCTTCTGAAGACAGTGTGTCTGTGCTATTAGTTTGGCAGGTAAAACACAGCGAGAGATGGACAGGCAGAGGTGGGAAAACAAATGTGGGAGGCGTGCGTGCGTGCGTGCGTGCGTGCGTGCGTGCGTGCGTGCGTGCGAGTACACATTTTCCCCTTGCTTGACATGAACTTGAGAATAAATATCTTTATCTCTTGTATCTTTGAGCATAAGTGTGTGTGTGTGTGTGTGTGTGTGTGTTGTGTGTGTGTGTGTGTGTGTGTGTGTGGTGTGGGTGTGTGTGTTTATCCTGTGTTTGTATTCAACATTGCACTTCTTCTTTTTGTAAATCTAGCTTCCCTAAGCTCCTGACTTATATTCTGCTTGTTTTCATCCTGCGTTGTCTGTCTGTTCGTTGTCTCAGGTGTCAGGACTAAAGTAGGATTTGTGAAATAATGAAAATAAATAAAACACACTTCTTACCAACTGTAGCATTTAAACTATATTCAGTTTCCAAAACACAGCCTCCACATAACGGTGTTATATGCTACCTGCTCAGCTAGAAAAAAAGAGAAACGTGGTCTGGTGAAAATAAAAAAATTGTTTTTCTCAAGAGGAGAAAAACAACTTCTCGTGACACACCGCCCTGCAGCCGTCAGTCCACAGATCTAAGGCATAGAACGCATGCATTGAAAAGTGGTCAGCAATAATGCAAAGTATTTGATTTTGACAATAATGCTACTTAATCTATGCAATATGATCAAGTGAAAAAGGACAGAATTATTCTCCTTTCAGCTCATCGTTTTTATTTGTTGGAGAAAGGTGTGCAAGGGCCAACAGTGTGTTTACAGTCAATCTGAAATCGGAGAGAACTTGATATGGAGTTCTCAAATAATATAAAATCTTGTTTAAAATTGACTAGGTCCTTCTCCTGAACTGCTGATAGTATTCTGGATAACATCTGAGGAACGGCTTGCAAAAAATAAACCAATTATTTTGACTCAATCGTCAATTCAATGAGTTGTTGGGCCATTTAAAATTGCAGTTGTGTTTGGTTTCCATCAAAAAGCTGCCCATTTTTCTTGAAGGTGGGGGAGGTCATTTTGGAGAAACCAGCTCGAGTGCGCTAGAGAATTTGAAAATACACAGCCGGAACAAATCTGCCACTTTCCTCACAGAGCCCCGCCTCCAACACACACGAACGCGCACATGACCAATGAGGGCACGAGATGAGTTTGAGCCCAGATGGAAGGCTGACAGGCAGGTAGGCCATCCAGTTACTTTAGCCGGCTCAGATGATTGGTCGTGTTTTTTACAGCGCCACGGCTTCCACAGATGACTTTTTTTAATGGATTTTTTGTCAAAGCATTTAATGTATTCATTGCTATCGGATGTTAAGAGCATTCCATGGACATGGGCGGTGCCAGGATTTTGTTGCTGCAGTAGCTTAGCAGTTGCTATATGACAGCACGGCGTTGCTAGTTAATTTTCAAAATATACAAACAATACCAGTGGGCCAAGCACGAGCCTGTTCATATTGTAGCGTTCACCGCTATTCAAGATCACTCAAGCCTTCAATGTCGAAAACGTTCTCTTTATTTACAGAACCAATCAATAGTGTAACACTCATGACTTTCACGTAACACACACCGGAAAACGCACACATACACACACCTGAAGGGCGGTCCCTCCCTAACTCCCACCAACAACATTGGTTAAATAACGCACTCTCTCCTCCTCTCCTCCTCCTCCTCCTCCTCCTCCTCCTCCTCCTCCCCTCCTCCTCAGTTCTCTTCTCCTCCTCATTCACAATTCCCCGTGTTAGATCTCACTGTCAGCACGCCTCGAACATGCGCCTTGTCGGAAAATACAACACATTCTTGATTCATTTAAAATGACCATTTGTAACTGAGAGGAGTGACTGCTCATTTCTGCCGAGATGCTCAAAGGGTGAGACACTGTGTCTGAGAATCACTGACTAGCAGAATTTGTATATTCTGGAGTGGAGCTCTGCGAGAGCAGGGTGGAGGAAATGAGGGCAGTGGATCAAGAGGCAGCGCTAGTTCCACTGCAGCTCGTGGTAGCAGCTAGCTGGTTCCTGCTGCTGCGGGTGCAAGCGGGTCAGTTTGGCGGGGGCACCTGTTCTTCGTGGTCCCAATCCTCCGGTTTTCATAGTGAACATCGGATCCTTGTGGATAGCAGGGTTGTCCAGCTGGACCGGCTCCATTGGAGAACGCGGTCGTTTACGCTGACTTGTGACTGTGAGAAATGTTTCCATTTCGATCTACTGAGAATTAGCCAAGTAACAGTTCACGCAGTAAATTACACGACCCGCCCCTGATAGATCCCGCGGAAAATGTATCATATCAAAACAATGGGGTTGCTAAGCCGTTGCTAGGCCAATTGTTGGAGTTGCTATAGCAACTCCTAGATACCCCTGGCGCCGCCCCTGTCCATGGAATATAACAACAAGTGTATTCGAGCCGGTTTCTCAAACGTACCTACCCCACCTTTAAAGTAACAAAGAAAGTTGACTCTTTTTGACTAAATGACTTAAAGGTCCCACGTCATGGCCATTTCTACTGATCATAATTCCATTGTTGAGGTCGACTAGAATAGATTTAAATTGTGTAATGTTCCAAACTCACTTCGTTCTCAAACAGCATCTCTGTAAGTGTGTGTATTCACTCTCTGTCCTAAACGGCTTGTTTGGAGCTCCTGCCTCCCCCCCCCCCCCCCCCCCCCCCTCCCCCCCCCACCCCCCCCCCCCCCCCCCCCCCCCCCCCCCCCCCCCCCCCCCCCCCCCCCCCCCCCCCCCCCCCCCCCCCCCAGCCCAGTGGCCGTCTGCGAGACAGCGCAAAACTCAGCCTGGGCAAATCTGCCGTTACGTTACGTCTCTATACCCAAGAAGTAAAAACTGGAAAAACAGAAATGTCCAACGAGGCGTTCTGGGGCAGCAGACAGGTCTTCTCTGTGTTAGAGTTTCCTCGCTACAGGGTGCACTTGAGGGTTGTGACTCTGCAGACCGTTCACATGCAGAAAAACCTTCATAACACAAGGGGACGGGTACTAACCAGAAAAGCATGACATGGGACCTTTAAAGTAGGCTTCCCTGTCCTTCCCCTATGCACCGCAGAGGGAGGACATTCAGAACAAAGAAACGGTGAACGAGAAGTGTGTGAAAGATGAGCATGAATGAATGAGGTCAATGAGTGTGTTCCCCGTCTCCCTTTGGCACACGGAGGGCTGAAGTTATTACGGGAGAGCCTGTCTGGAGGTTGTTCTACTTCTTCTGTATCTCTAATGAAATCACTGGTCCGTTTTGTGTATAAAGTGCCATTCTCCCGAAAGCAGGAAGGGCGAGGAGACAACCACCGCGGCGCTCACTTCATTAAAATTTCCATTTCTGCAACCGCAGGAGTCACAATGAGCCGTGCACTCGTGGTCTGCAGAGCAAACGTGTGTGTGCTCATGCCAGCATCGCGATGTAATTGCAGGGAAATGACAAAGCTGTGAATGTGTGTGTGTATCCAGACACTGTTTGACAAGCACGGATCACTTGGAAAATGGGCTTTCTCTTCCTCTGCAGCTTCACCAGGGCCGCCCCTCCCTACAGGCCAATCACGCAGGCTGCAGGGGGCCCCGCCCAGAGGGCCTCAGCTGCTGTGCGCAGTTCTCTGCTCAGTTCTCCGCGCACCCCCCGCGAGAGTGAGAGGTGACAAGGGGAGCACGTCTGTAACCCGACACCGTTGCAATGAATCGACATCTGACCAATCACGGCTTTGATACGGCCACTAGTGCAGGTGAAGAGATGTCGGTGAAAAGACAGTTTCAGTCCGGCGCAAGCAAGAGGGAAAAAAACAAAACATGGAGAAACTAGAGCATCACCCGAAGGTGGGTTATTGTCAAATGTACAACTTGCGAATGTTGTATAAGTCAAATTTCCAATTGCCATATTATTAAAACATCAGCTGCAATTCACGACATGAAGAAGGCAGTCTCTGCATAGCATACAGCAGGGGTGGGGAACCTCCGGCCCAGGCCCGGTTCCAGAACAAAATGACTAAGGGTGCATCTGAGATTAGAGGGGTGCAGTGGTAAAGTGCTATTTTTATAAGTGGGGGAGTGTACCTAACACCCTCTATGGGGGTTCTCACCTCCTCCGGGGGGTTCCGGGGGCATGCTCCCCCGGGAAGATTTTTGTTTAAATATTGAAGTTAAAAGCATCAATCTGGTGCCCTTTGAGAGCAACATGAAGAGATCTATGGATCTGTGTGCTCTTTGCTTGATGCATGCCTTCCCAGTCCCTTATCACGTAGCCTATAAGAGCATGGCGCCAGTTGTTGCAGCCAGTTGTGGTGAAGGCATCTGACTTACTTGAACCGAAATGTCTACATGCATAGCAGAAGATGGCATATTTTTTACATGAATATTCCAGCCAATCTCTGTTTTGAAACCATGAGCTGCAAAATGAGCTCCTCACCCCACTGTACAGGCGAGTTGGGTACTTTTTAAATATACCTGGGCAGGCTCTGTTTTGCAGAGGTCCTCTGGCACTTGCGGGCCGCCGAGGGGTGGCGGTGTTTGGGGTAACGAAGACGGCTGTGGCTGCTCCGCCTCTGTGGGCGAGGCGGGCAAAGCGGCGAGTCGGGCAGGAGGACGTTAGTGTCCACGACAGTAACGTAATGTCCCCATGATCTGAACTGTTGCAGTAGATGCAGTGTATGCTGGCGATAAGGGCTGGTTGTTTTAACCATTTTCTGATCCATCACTGACTGCTGTGTCAGCACCTTGCAGATGATGAATGTGCAGCGGCACAGGTCACGCGCACCTGACATAATAATGTTACTTACCGTTTAAATTGATCAAATAAATGCAGCAGACAATGCTATTCAACCACAATTACAATTTATTTTATTTCAACTATATTCTTCTTCTTCTTATTATTATTACTACTATTGTTAGTAATAGTAGGCTAAATGTAATATTTTTCACTTTTAATTTTTTTTTTTTTTACTTTTCATTTTTCAAATGAGGGTGCATAACGACTCAACTGAGGGTGCAATGCACCCTTATGCACCCCCGTAGAACCGGGCCTGCTCCGGCCTCCGGGCCGTATACGGCCCGCGAGACAATTTGGTACGGCCCTCGAGGTAATTTATAAACACACGCAAAAAATAAAAAAATGAAAGAAATCTAGACCGCAAAAAAATTAAACAAGCGAGTGCCTGTTTTTCCTGGCCAAGGTCAGGGTCCTTGAACACAACACGAGCCTAACGTGTCATCACCTTTATATATACAGTCTATGGTCATCACGTGGTATTTGTCTCGACTGACAGGGGTGCAGTTCTGACGGAGAGCACCAGAACGCCACTCCAGCACTTCAGAAATTGCAGTACCGATAAGTCCATACACATGCCGCAGTTTCTGCGTGGCGATCTGCTCATCTGTCATACTGATCAGACAGTCAATAACTGTTGTTATCATTAGCATCTGGTTAGCTAGCTATGCTAACGAATATAAGAAGCTTGTTCTACAACCAGTGAGGTAAAGGCACATCTTTATATGATCATTATAGTTATAAAAAAAATAAGAGAATAAAGTAAACAGGTATAAAATACTATATGACAGTTATTAATAAAGAAGAATACAGTTTGAAAGGGGAGTGATTTGTCAAATATCCATAAATTAAAAGAAAATCTGCTTACAGTTGTGTTTGGGTGTTGAGAGATGTGTCCATAGATCTCTTCATGTTGCTCTCAAAGTGCACCAGATTGATGCTTTCAACTTCAATATTTAAAAAAAAATCTTCCCAGGGGATCATTCCCCCCGGACCCCCCTAGAGGAGGTTAGGTCCCCCCCCACTTAAATCATGTTCACATGGATAGGCAACTAAATACATTTGCACACATCTTGTGTCCATATCTTTCTGTTTTGGTGGTCATGCCACACCGTGCACGTGCATGCATGCCACCCCGTGCACGTGCATGCATACGCGAGTCATGGTGAGATATCTGGATTAAGAGGTTGCTTTTTCTTTGCACAGAATGAAATGAATGGGCTGTGATTTTAGTTTTTTTAAGCAGAGGTCAATAACTTGTACGGCCCTCTGAGGATATTGTAAAAATTGAAATGGCCCTTGAGAGGAAAAAGGTTCCCCACCCCTGGCATACAGGCTAATGGAGATGCAGTTATTTCCAGCATTCTTTATTTACCATTCATTCAAGTATGTTATGCCTTTTATCTGCTGATGTACAGGAGGAAGAGTGATACACTGCCTGTCTAGATGGCTTACATAACAGTTAAAGTTTACAGTCTAAAAAACATGGAGCATTTCCCCCCTTTTATTCATTTATAAATGTCAATTTATGTCAATTTGCACATTTCATGGTGATGCTCAGCCTCTCCCCTTAACTCCTAACAGTCATCGTCATGTCAACCACAACACAGAGAAATACTGATAGAAATGTGTGTGTAGTTGTTGACACATTGCTGACAGAGGGAACTAGAATACAGATTTAAGAAGTATCAGTTTTGAGCATGCATAAGCATGTTTTGTCTTGACTATAACAACTAAATTATAATAAAATAATATAGTATGTATATTATTGAATTGATTATGATTATTATTATTAGTAGAAGTAGTTTATTTGCATTAATTATATTTTAATCTTTTTGAGGCTAGAAATGCAGACGTATTCACCTGTAAACACATACTGAACGACATACATGCACATTTACCATTTACCTCACTGTATAAAAAAGTAACTGTTGATAATAATACTAAACAGGAATTATATTTGCAAAGTAGCTACTTGGTCTCCAAAAAAATTTTTTTTCACTCCTGTCGGTTGGGGGGGGGGGGGGCCTCATCTCACATGTCGCTTGGGGCCCCAAGTTGGCCAGGGGCGGCCCTGAGTTTCACGGCCAGTCAACACGCTGTGGAGCGAGATGTTGCTTTCTGACTCCGCTCTCCTGGCTTGAAGTCAGCATTGTGTGGAGAGCCGCGGATTTGAAAAGATGATCGCCTCAGACGATTTCTCTGCCATTACCAGCTGGGCCAAGGCAATTAACCCCGCTTCACATGTTTCATCTGAGGCCCAAACAAAGCAAGTGAATCTGTCCCGAGCTGCAGGACACCGCACTTTATTTAGTCCCACGCACAAAGAGAGAAGTTGGAAACGCAAGCTCCCAAAGGGGGCTTTATTGCCTTCCCTTTCCAATTAGTGGCTGCCACCTTGAATCCTAACAGGTTCTGAAAGTATGGGCTGATTACATATGCAAATGAGAGGAAAGCTATAATAAAGCTGTCAAAATAAGTAAACGGGTTTAACAGAGGGGAGCGTTTGCAATCTTGAGCATTACCAAAGAGCAACAAAGCTCCTGAGATGCTAAAGCTGGAAAGGGAGAACATTGACCGGTGGCGAGCCGTGACTTTATACCCCTGACCCCATGGCGGGTCATGCAGCTGATCCTTTGCCACTCCAGTTTATCATTGTAACTCAATCTTGAAAATGACTCTGTTAATAATTTCGCAACGATGTCATCACTGAAGTGAGCCATCATGAACGAATGTATGCTAATCATAAATCTATCGATCATAAATATATCGATTAGATTTATGATTCGAACATTATAAAAGTAGGGTAGACATGAGATTATCCGGCTGAACAAAACGTGCATCTATCAACCGGGTTCGTTCCACAGACTTTATTTCCAGCTATTTATAAACCCTACGAGAAATCCCACTGCTTTTGTGTCGAGGGAACCCGAGCGCAGCTTTCTCTTCCAGGTTTTAGGACGCGTCACTGCACCACTTGCATAGACTTCACAGCGAGGAGGAACTTGTCATAAAGTCCGAAAAGAAAGCCCGCCCATTTAGAGGGAGATATGATTGGTCAATTGTACTGTCATTTGACATTACTCCTCTCGTTGAGTTACTATAGCGGGCCCTCTCTGAATTTACAGCAGGACCACCAATCAGCTCCTGTCTTCACAGTAACTTGCAGAGAGCGCTCAAGGAGCTTCTTTCATTTAACCCAGAGCCATAGAATAGAAACATATAATTATATTATATGGCTCTGATTGAACCCTCCTATTGTCTTCGTCCCCCCTTACTATGGTGTTCGCGGTCAAATTTGACCGTTCCTGTTTTAACTGCTATTACATGAACACAAAAAACATGAATCATCACCACATTTCATTTACAAACACCCTTTCAGACTGTACACATTGTATCAGACTACTGGTACACATGAACAACTGCAGTAAATGTACAAAGAACAGACACTGAACATGTACTGCCAGGTGTGATCCATGTGGGGGGAGGGGCACATAAGAGCGGGACATGTGTCAAATTGTTCTGTATGTGTGTGTGTGTGTGTGGTGTGTGTGTGTGTGTGTGTGTGTGTGTGGTGTGTTTGTGTGTGTTTGTGTGTGTGTGTGTTAGTGTGTGCTAGGTGTGATCCATGTGGTGGGCACATAAGGGGAACACCATCTAGAGTGTGTGTGTGTGTGTGTGTGTGTGTGTGTGTGTGTGTGTGTGCGTGCGTGCGTGCGTGCGTGCGTGCGTGCGTGCGTGCGTGCGTGCGTGCGTGCGTGCGTGCGTGCGTGCGCGCGCTTGGGTGAATATAAGACACTGTAAAGCATGTGTACTGCCTTCATGTTAGAAACGCTATCAAAAGTTTAGTCCGTTTTAGTCCGTTGAAGTTCTAACAAAGAAAGAACTTTCTTGGCTTCCTTTACAGACTTAATGTTGTTTTTCAACTTCTTCCCGTAAAAGGTTGGTCTGGCTTATTCTTGTCTCAGCTGGACTACGGTGATACCATCTATAGATTTGCCTGTCCCACTGTTTTGGCCTAACCTGACCCTCTCTACATGCTGCACTGCGATACATATCAAATGCACCCTAAAGGACTCATCATGCACACTGTACAGCCTACTGGATGGTCCTCACCCACTACGCGTAGGATGCAGCACTGGTTTTTATCATGTATAAAGCCATTTTAGGAAAGCTTCCACTCTACATATGTGCCAGATCTGCTCCAGTTTGTGACTCTAACAGCCTCAGACCCAGAGCCTGGATGCGGGTCCTGGATGCGGGTCCTGGTTCCTGCCGTGCGGACTGAGGCTGGAGAAAGGAGTCTTTTTCAGTACGGTCCTTGGAACGACCTTCAATCACGCCTCAAACTGAGGGCACTTGTCTCAATAGCATGTTTTAAATTGAAGTTGTCTGAGGTCCCTTACCACCAGCTGCTCTTGCAGTAATAAGTAGTGCCTTTCTTACTGTCCTAATGTGCACAATGTAGTGACTGCTTTTCGTCTTTTGTTTTCTTAGTTATGTTCTCTGTATTTTATACGTTTGTGTTCTGTGTAACGCGCTTGCTGCCTTCTTGGCCAGGTCAGCTTTGCAAATGAGATTCTATCTCGATGCTTTTATCTGGTTAAATAAAGGTTAAATAAAAACAAATGTTTTATCCGGCCCTTATTTCTAACACAATAAAAAGGGCTATTACCAAAATGAAACGATTTACAGCTGCGTAAACTAAACGACTTTCCTTCGATCAAGCTGAGCCAATCACGGACACGTTGCGAGAGCATTCAGAAATCAGTGCGCCGGCGGGCAAACGCTTCCCCTTTGGTCTGAAACCGAACTTATTCGATTAAAACGCGTTTGCTTTCATCCCGGATTGCATTTCCTTCAAGTTAGCCCGTGTGTCGGAGCACGCTGCCTCGGTAGATGTGCTGTCAGTGGGAGGCTCATTAGTTATTTGCACAGAACAGACACGCCCCCCCCAGGAGGCGTTACGCTCAAAATCACATTATTCTACTGCCTGCAAGACATTAGAACAGCACCGACACCACACAACAGGAAGCTCCCGTGGATTGTGTTTTTGGAATTATAGTGGCGGTGCATTGAGCTACAAAGAGGCGCTTTAATTACACACTACACCACTTATGCTAATTAAGTGGTTGGCCTGGAATTTTCTTTTAAAAATCCGTGCATTTAAATGGAAACAGGCAAAACCTAATCCCTACCTATCTCCATCTGCTCAATTTGATGCATCCTATTCCCAGAGTCCGCAGATAAGCACTGTGCCGGGAGAGAACACGCTCCGAGAGACGGGGGGGGGGGGGGGGGGCAGACAATGCACACTTACCTGGATGTGTAGAAGAGAGAGGGAGTGAAGGAAGGGAACATTGGAAGCTGAGGTAGCACGATGTGAGAACAGAAAACAGGTGATGGGGAATGTGTGCAAGCAGAGAGGAAGCTGCGTAAGTAGAAGAAGGATATAAGAGAGGGAGGAGGAGGAGGGAGGAGGAGGAGGAGGAGGAGGATGAGGATGAGGAGGAGGGAGGATGGGAGGAGGAGGAGGAGGAGTGAGGAGGAGGAGGAGTGTTCTTAGTGGTTTTTCACGTTGTTGATATGAAACTTCCTTATTACTGCATATTTGTATTCCTTTTTATTGTAGTTTACGATTATTTTAATATTGTTTGTACTGGTTTCTGAATAATACTTTATTTATCTAATGTGAGTATTTTATATGGTTTTAATTAATTATTTCTTAAATATTTATTATGATTTTACACAATATCATATTTATTTTTCTCTCATTCATGTAATACACATTGGTATGCAAGATCGTTTCTTCTTTGTTTGCTTAAACTTGCAACTTCCTGTAAAGAAATAACGTTTTCTAATTGAGCAAAAATACATTTATGGACAAACAATACACAATAAGATAAACAGTTCAAACATTCAATAAATAATACATTTAAAAAAACAATATACCTGACGTGCTTGTCCGCTACGGGCTGTCACGTGTGGTGTGTGTGTGTGTGTGTGTGTGTGGTGTGTTGTGTGTGTGTGTGTGTGTGTGTGGTGTGTGTGTGTGTGTGGATCTATGCTGTTGTGGTTTTACAGGACCAGGGTCTGCGGGCCGGTCGACACACTGTTGATGGTGGCAGATTGCAAACTGTGATTTTAGAGCACCGTGATGAAGGTGACTGCGACCTCCAGCAGAGCTCCTGTCAGCTGAGCTAAATGAAAATGCTGTGGGAAAGAGGAACCAGCTTTATGAAACAAAGAGAAACACCTCCCAGTAATCACACAAACCCGTGTCTTTTATGGAATCTGCAAATGCATTAGGGGAATCTGGGAATGCTTCAACATACAAAAAAGTCAGACATTAAAAAGGTTTCTATTATTCTGTTTCTCATCAATATCTCACAGGTCTCAGATATATACAGAACCTGTCTCTGATTGGCTGAAACACACAAACAGATCATTGCAGCATTACCATAATCCCCTCTGTTTCAGCCCTGTTTCCCAAGTGCTGATTCTCTGTCTGTTACTTTAGATGAAAACAAGGAGCCCCTCCCCACGCCCTCTGAGAGACATTTGGTTACAAAGAACTCAATGGAGCTCTAGGAGGAGAGTCAGGTGATAAGGGGGGGGGGGGGGTTACCATGGTAGCTGATTGGCTAATGGTTACACAAGACAACACATCGTTATGACATCATCAAGTGGCCAAAATCTGATCAGCTCATTTTCAGACAGGTTTTATAGAAATGGGATCAAAAAGAGAGAAAATCTTTGTTCCTGAAACTTTCAGAGTCTCTTTCCACAGAGGGGACACATGGTGATGTAGAAGAGACATGAAGAAGGAGGGGACACATGTTGATGTAGAAGAGACATGAAGAAGAGGGGACACATGGTGATGTAGAAGAGACATGAAGAAGAGGGGGACACATGTGATGTAGAGAGACATGAAGAAGAGGGGACACATGTTGATGTAGAAGAGACATGAAGAAGAGGGGACACATGTTGATGTAAGAAGAGACATGAAGAAGAGGGGACACATGGTGATGTAGAAGAGACATGAAGAAGAGGGGACACATGTTGATGTAGAAGAGACATGAAGAAGAGGGGACACATGTTGATGTAGAAGAGACATGGAGAAGAGGGGACACATGTTGATGTAGAAGAGACATGAAGAAGAGTGGACACATGTTGATGTAGAAGAGACAGAGGGGACACATGTTGATGTAGAAAACCCGCCGTGAGAGAGCGTTCAAACTTACAAAGCTTGGTCAGTAAAATAGAGACAACAAAGATTGACGATGCTTTCAAATCAAAATAAATGGTCACCTCGGAAAAGATCTCATCCTGGTTTCATTGTGAGTCATATATTGACTTTAGATGGAAGTGGATGTGTTTTAATCCTCCATGTCCACAGCACACAGAGACAAGTAGACCCTGTATTTAACCCATCCTAGTATCAGGGGCATTATGGGGCGTGATCCAGGGCATCTGAACACTCAGTCCATTCGGAGGCTTGAAACCAAGACCCTCCAGTTCCCAAACCTAGTTCTGACAGACTGAGCTACTGCCAACAACTTAAGTTTGATTTTACTTTAAAACATTTCGTAATATGGACCCTTCTTCAATCCAACTTATTTATATAGCACATTTACCGATAGGATAAAAAACTATTGTAAAAACACGAGACAATAAAACCATACTTATAGCCACAGACTGAACAACTTTCCCTCGTACTTTTCCCGTTTAGTTCCGTTAGTGCCTGGAATTTTGCGTTCACACCAAAAGAGAACTTAGAACTTGTACCCCCAGTTTCAGTCCCTGCTAGAGAGGTGGTGCTATCCTGGGGAGAAACAAGTACCAATTTCTGATTGGCTGGGAGAATTGCAAACCACGCCCCGTAAAAACTCTTTTTTTGTGAAGCCACCATTTTATTTGCTGGCATTAGCATTATTAGCATTAGCATTAGCCCCGCGCACCAACGGAGAGAGACTAACTTATGGCATCACAAAAGAAAACATGCGAGCGGTGGAGATGAGGAGGTGTCGGCGTTCTGGCGATTTACTCGGAAGGCTTCAGTAGAAGCTGCTGAGACTCCCAGCAGCTTCTACTCATTCTACTCATTTGCATAATCTTCCCCCAGGGAACTTATTCCGGTGTGAACGCGACCAGCACTTAGTTCCATGGGGGAACTAAGTGCTGGGCACTAAGTGCTGGGCACTAAGTGCGGCAAAGTACTTGGTGTGAAAGCGGCTTTTCATGATGTGTTCTTGAAGCCCTATTGTCACTGAACATTGGGTATACACGATAAAAAAAGACATTCCAGTGAGTTATTGACGAATAAGATATGTTGGATTTACCAAGCCATTCACGTTTGGCTCCCATTTCCATGTCACTTGAAAGCACAAAAAGAACATACTGCCCCCACCCCCCATCCAAGTAGATCCACCTTCCATTTGCAATTTAGAGAGGATTAGAAACTGTTTCCAGACCGGGGTTTAATATAATAATTAATAATAATAATACATTACATTTATATAGTGCTTTTCCTGGTGCTCAAAGCGCTTTACAGCAAGTAGAGAAGAAACATAACAGCAAAAGTAAAAAGTGCTAAGCTAGGTGGAACATTACCTGTTTAAAGAGGCGCTAAACAGACAGAGGGTGAATACAGATGTTTCCAGACAAATGTTATGTATTTTCTGAACATTAAAGGATTTAAACATGTTCTAGTAGTAGAGGCCTAAAATAAGTATTAACTTGAAATAAGCGTAATGATCTTAGCTTGTTTTAGTTTGGATTATATTGACGTTTTTAAAGAGGCCCTATTATGCATCGTGGGGGTTTTCCTGTAGTGCATTGTGGGGGTTTCTGTGCATGTAATCGGTCTGCAAAGGCTAACATCCCTTTGTTCCCTATAGGCTAAGGGCGGGTCATCTCTAAACGCTTGACCAATCACAACAGAGCCGGCCAGCTAACCAATCAGAGCAGACTGGACTCTGGTTTCAGACAGAGGGTGAAAGGAGCTGCTGCAGCACAGCAGTATGAGAAAAATAAAGAGCTGTTTGAACATTAAAGGACTGGAGACATGTCCCAGTGGAGACACTGAGTACAAACATGAAACTGAAATAAGCAAAAAAAGTCCCATTTCCGAGGCAACGCACAAACGCATGAACCCACACACTTTGTATCACATCTACATCTAGTGGAAAGGAAAGCACTGATTCAGAAACAATGACCATCAACACTTTTTCACTTTCAGTCATCATTCTTTCCATGATTCAAATCAACACCTATCATGATGGGTGGAACACAACACCCTCCCTAGTTGTATGACAGTGTCTCCTCACCCACATCCCTCCCATCCTCAATCCTTTTATCAGTGACAGACCCGTCTTCTGGTGAAAGTGCAACACTGATGAAACAAAGGAAAAACTGTCAAGGCTGCCCTGGCTTTTTTTCCCCTCTTGCCATTTCCCTTGCCAAGCTTCTGCTCTGCCTTTTCCATCCAAGCTGCCGGCTCACAGCCCACTGCCATCTCTAGTGCCGGCCAGGAAAAGTAGATTACAGAGAGAAATACGTAAAGTCTATGGAGAGAAAGCATAGGTTGTGAATTATACATGTGCCACTGTGCTGCTACCTCTGCCTCTCCCCCCCACCCGCTCTCCTCTTCCCACGCCATCTCACTCTTGAGTCTGACATCTGTTTTTTATCACATGCACACTCAAACATACAGCATCCCACATCGTCACAACTGAAGCCAAAATAGTCTGACAGGGTAGAAGGATCCAGCCTATCCGATCTGATATGTTGTCGTCTCGCAGGAGATGGAAGCATGCGTGTCAACATGCAGATGCTGCTATAGATAAACCAGTCGACAGAGACCCGCGGAGAGACATGGAACTGCTGCATGGTTTCGATTCTCATACAAAAAGGCCGTGTCTGGAGGGATTTCCCCTCAGAAGGGTTTCTCCCTTTTAGGTCATCGAGACCACCAACGTTTGGTTTATCATGAACCGCATCGTCAGGCCCGGTTCTACGGGGGTGCATAAGGATGCGTGCATTGCACCCTCAGTTGAGTCGTTATGCACCCTCATTTGAAAAGTTAAAAGTGAAAAAATAAATAAAATAGGTTTCCACTCTTGTAAATGCAGCACAACTGGAGAAAACAAAAAGTAAATCTGTTTACAGTTGTGTTTCATCTGGGTGTTGAGATGTGTCCATAGATCTCTTCATGTTGCTCTCAAAGTGCACCAGATTGATGCTTTCAACTTCAATATTAAAAAGCATGCCCCCGGACCCCCCTAGAGGTTGTTAGGTCCACTCACCACTTATAAAAATAGCACTATACCGCTGCACCCTCTCTAATCTCAGATGCACCCTGAGTCATGTTGTTCTGGAACCGGGCCTGCACATCGTCAAAGGTCAGGTGCTTCACATAACTGCAACCAGGGATGGAAGAAGTAACTTTATTTACGTAGCAATACTACAGTGTAAAAATACTCAGCTTCAAGTAAAAGTCATGCATTCAAAATTGTACTTAACTAAAAAGTACAAAAGTATACTACTCGTCATGTCGAATGCACAACAAGCATCATATATTGTATGTATTGTATAATAATTATTGATGCATTAATGTGTTCATAACTTCAAAGTTGAACACAAACGTGAAGTGTATTTGAATTATCTTATATACACCACTGGCTAGCTTAACCTATAATACATATAATAATGTATTAATGGATGTTTTTTTTTGTATTTATAATCTAAAAGTACCAAGTAGCTAAATCTGTAAAATAAATGTAGTGGAGTAAAATGTACATTTGCCAAAAGGTTTAGTAAGGTACGTTATAGCACATTTCAGAGGCGAGTCAAAGTGCTTTACACGATCATTAACACTTAATGAAGACAACAGAGGGGAACACAATAAATAAACACAATGGAATAACAGATTCATAAAACAATGCATTAATGAGATACAAAATAGTTTAAAAACAACATTGTAAATACGGTAAGTGCTAAGTTTGTTCCATTTGTGGGGAGCATAAAACTAAAACAGCTTCGGCGTGTTTGGTTCTGAGCCGGGGAACAATGAGTGAGCCCGCCCCCGATGACCTCAGAGCTCTGGGGGGCTCGTAACAGGGCAGCATGTCAGATATATTGGGGTCCCAAACCATTTAATGCTTTATAAGTTAACAATATCATTTTAAAATCGATTCTGTAAGCTACTGGTAGCCAGTGCAGAGATCTGAGTGCTGGGGTGATGTGTTCTACTCTTTTTGTTTTGGTCAGGACTCTGGCAGTAGAGTAAAAGTAGCACAATTAGATAATACAGAAAGTTTTTTGTTACTGACGGAAAGCATGTAAACATTTTCACTGCATTATACTGTTAGATACCAAACAGGGAAACATGTGGACGAAATCAGTCACACATTGTAGAAGCAATATGTCAGCTAATGGACTTATATCATATATATTTATCATTTTTAATACAGGCTTCAAGCCCAGAAAACCAGACAATAGGCAACCAGAGATGCAGACAGTAAAGATATGGGCTGGAAGAAGTACTCAGGTCTTGTAGTAAAAGTGGAAGTACTCAGGTCTTGTACTTGAGTATCAAATCAAATCATGTTTTATTTATATAGCACTATTTATTAACGATTTTTTGGTCGAGCCGAAGTGCTGTACATAAATAAAAAATAACCTACAGTAAAGACACTTTATAGCAAATATAACAACACAGGTTGTGCAGAATATCAGTATGAGAAAACGACACCCTCTGTCCTTAGACCCTCACATCGTAAAAAGGAAACACTTCCGAGAGAAAACCCACAAAAAACCCACAGTAAAAGTAGAAGTACTCAGATCTAGTACTTGAGTAAAAGTAGAAGTACTCAGATCTAGTACTTGAGTAAAAGTAGAAGTACTCAGGTCTTGTACTTGAGTAAAAAGTAGAAGTACTCAGGTCTTGTACTTGAGTAAAGTGGAAGTACTCAGGTCTTGTACTTGAGTAAAAGTAGAAGTACTCAGATCTTGTACTTGAGTAAAAGTGGAAGTACTCAGATCTTCAAGATCAAAATGTTCCTCAAGTAAAAGTAGAAAAGTATTATCATCAAAATATAGAGAAAGCAGCAACAGTAAAAGTAGTCGTTGTGCAGATTGGTCCAATCAGGGAAACTAACGACAGGAGGAAAAACACAGGGAGAAGGACCAGACAATAAACCAGGGGGAAAACATGACAGAGAGAACAGAACAGCAAAACACCCAAAACAAGACATACAAAACGTGACATAACACAAAGTATTTTTTTAAATGTTATTTATTTATTCATTAAATTATGTATTCATCCATTTTTATTTTATTTATTTGTCTGTTTTCTGTTTATATAAAACCCTCAATGGGATTCCAAAACACATGAACATTAACGTGATGTGCATTTCTTGATGTTCAATAAAGTTAAAGACAGAAAAAAGGCAATAAGGACCCTGAGGCGGAAAAGACTGAGGGGGTGTTTCTCAATGTCAAGGAAGGCTGCTCCAGAGCCACTATTTCAAGCATACTACGTCATCGAGTGCCGCCGAAGGACTGTTCCAATGCCCAGCATACTTGGAATTCTACCGAGGCCGGCGTACTTCCTAGCGAGAAATGTTCAGGCTGCACATGTGTAGACTCCGCGGTCTTAAAATCCCCACAATGCTTTGCGCACGGACCAATTTCCCCAAATCTTTGGCGGAAATTGCGCTCCATTTAAGGCGGGGCCTCGCATATGACGCACAGCCTGTTCCACCATTCTTAATTTTCCGAGGCTAGGAAGGATGCTTGCCTCGCTTCTGAAGCAAGTGGTCGTTTCTCAATCGCGCTGGCTTGGTAGTCGCGTACTCTTCCAAGTCACTCTTCCTTCAGAAACGAAACAAGTATGCTTCCAAGCCACGGCTTTGGAAAACGAAGAAGAATGGAACAGGCTAACAAGTGTTCCACTCTCTCTAACGGTTTTAACATAAACTGTACCGACAATAAATACCTCACGATGTCTATCTAATTATGAACTTGCTTTACTTTCACGGAACACATTTTTGTTGATAACAAATGTAACAAAGTAACATATTTACCAACACATGTTCTACGCCACTACATACTTACATTTCAATGTGTGCTGCGTCGGTTCAGCCATTCTCCGCAAGGGTTTTTGAAATTGGTCCGTGCGCAAAGCATTGTGGGGATTTTAAGGACGCGAAGTCTACCCATGTGCAGCCTCGAAATTTCCCCCAAACCAAGGACGCGGCCTCGGTGGAATTCCGAGTATGCTGGAGATTGGAACAGTACTGCGGCACTCGATGACGTAGCATCCTTGAAATATTGGCTTGGAAGCCAGTATCCTCGAGATTGAGAAACGGCCAGTGACTCGGAAGACATGAGTCACCAAGCAAGCGTCCTCGACATTTATAAACACCCAAGCCTCATCCCAATACCCCTCCTCGACTCCTCTCTTCCCCTCCTCCGGGACTTGATCCGGAAATCGATCTGGACACGCCATTTTGAAGGACGTCCCAATAGCTGAAATGCACACGGAGGAGTCTATGCGGAAGTGTTTTCACTACTCGCGTATGAAAGCCCCGCCCCCACCTTCACAGCTGGTCGATTTCAACAGAGGAAAACCGACAACTGGAAGATGAGTGGAAAAGCGTCACATACATGTATAAGTGCTCACAGCTCCGTGGGAATTATTACGTGCAATTCATTTCTTAAGGTTATACTAACAGTTTAAGTCATGTTTATGATCTTGAACGTCACTAAAACATAGCTATTAAGAAAGCTATTTCATGAATGGCTAGATCTTGATAAATACCAATTATTTGTATAGTTTTGTGTTAAGATATTCAGGAGTTAAATTATTTAAAATCCACAGTCCTGAATGTGGGTTTGTGGTGAATGTGGGGATCTACAGGACACGCATGTTCAGAGTAAAGGCTTTCACATTACTATCATTATATTTTTATTTAAATGTAGGCTACATTTTACACCAAACGGAACACAAAAGCAGGACCAACCATCACACATTGAATTCCTTGACTAACAAGAGAAAGATTCATTCATTTAAATAAATATTTAACAACAAAAGGGCCGGTTCTATAATTATAATAATAATAATTCCTTACATTTATTATAGCGCTTTTCCAGATGCTCAAAGCGCTTTACAGATACACATTACACATATTTTTTATACATGCAATGGTCACTGTGGACAATACCCACAGGAGCAAGTTCAGGTGAAGTGTCTTGTTCCCCAGCACTCCCCCTTGATCTGATGATCAGATGCACAGACCACTGCGCCACCCGTCCATTAAAATAAATAAGAATGCTAATGACAAACAAACATGTCTTTAGGGTGTAATTATAAAATACATAAACAAGACAGAAAAAAAGTGTGTTTAAAGGTGGGGTAGGTAAGTTTGAGAAACCAACTCGAGATACACTTTTTGTTATATTCCATGGAATGCTCTTAACATCCCGATAGCAATGAATATCTGAAGTGCTTTGACAACAAAATCCATAAAAAAATTTCATCTGTAGAAGCCGTAAAACTGTAAAAAGCACGACCAATCATCTGAGCCGGCCCGGCTAAACGGACTGGATGGCCTACCTGCCTGTCAGCCTTCCATCGGGGCACACACTTATCTCGTGCCCTCATTGGTCATGTGCGCGTTCGTGTGTGTTGGAGGAGGGGCTCTGGAAGGAAGTGGCAGATTATCTCCGGCTGTGTATTTTCAAATTCTAGCGATCTCGAGCCGGTTTCTCAAACTTACCTACCCCACCTTTAAACACGCTTTTTTTCTGTCTTGTTTATGTATTTTATAATTACACCCTAAAGACATGTTTGTTTGTCATTAGCAGTCTTATTTATTTTAATCACAAACACCTTAAATCAACTGGGTCTCGTTCTGCTGATACACAAACAACATGTTTTATTAAATAATGCAATTATAGCCCAATATGTTACCCTTGTTAAAACCAAATGTCTTATTTCCATCATTTATTCCAACTTTTATTTAAGGTGTGTCCTTTTTAATAATACATGGGACTTATATAGCGCTTTCTGGAAACTCAAAGACGCTTTGACAGAGAAATAAAAAAGACAACAAAAAGAAATGTAGGAATGCTTCATTGTTTGATAAATAGGGGTTTTTGGCTCAAATATTGTTATGTTATCATTATAACTTCACTCCTACACATTGAGTATAAATACCACATTAAAAATGACAACATTTACAACAACTCCTTTATTAATTCATTTCTCACATTAAAACCAACTTTATTTTGTCTAGACAATTCGCATTGCACGCACAAGCAAGTGTAATTTATTATGTATATTTGGATTGTATAAGACAGCTCTTATGAGTCATTATGGCATGATATGTTTCTTAAAGGGGACCTATCATGCAAAATGCACTTTTTGATGTCTTTTATACATAAACATGTGTCCCCGGTGTGTCGGGGAACTCAGGCAGCGTCAGAAAATAAAACCCTCTCTCTTTTCCTCCGTTCCCACATCTTTTAAAAACGGAGCTGATCCAGATTTGCTGCCGATATGACGTAATTTCGGATGGCGGACCCACAGAAAGTCGCTATCAGAAACAATGCCTGAGTGTTTTGGACGCAATCTCGTCTTTGTTTACATTAGCACGCCTCACTAACACTCAGAGCTAACCTGTACTGGTGAGCACGTGTTTAAAAAGCAGGAAATAAAGAAAGGACTCACCTTGTGATAAACCCGCAAGAGAAAAAGCATTTGAGCTTCAGAGATAATCCTTGATGTGGTTTAGAACAGGATGGCGTTTTATCACAGCAGAATTTAACTTTATCTCCGGTCAAATTCTGATCAGGCATTAGCTCCGCCTCCTTTTTTTTTTCAAGCTAAGGACCCAAAATCCGCGTTTCTCTAACAGCTGGAATAGAGGGATATGAGGGATTTCTAAAATGCATGATCTGTTTGTATTTTGAGAAAAACACATCATAGACATGTTTTTATATATTTATATATATATCTGAGACCTCTAATATATGCCTAAAAATAGCATGAGAGGTGCACTTTAAAGGTAGGGTAGGTAAGAATGGAGAAACCAGCTTGAGGTGCGCTAGAATTTGAAAGTACACAACCGGGAAAAATCTGCCCCTTCCTTCAGACTTCCTCACAGAGCCCCTCCTCCAACACACACGAACGCGCACATGACCAATGAGGGCACGAGATAAGTTTGTGCCCCGATAGAAGGCTGACAGGCAGGTAGGCCATCCAGTTTCCTCTGAGCACCTGATAAAGCGCTTGATAATTAAAATGTATTGTTAGAATTATTATATTCAACTGCTTTACACTCGGAGCAGTCACAACCTCAAACAAGCAACAAAGAGGACTCATATAGTTGCCAAATTCAAAAAAAACTGCAGGTCTCTTTCCTACGGAGCCCCCTGACATGGAGAAGAATTTATTTATTTTTTTAAACTAATATATATATGTTTTGCGATATCTCGCAAAACCTTTGTGAGATATCGCAAAACCCCTTTGCGAGATCTCGCAATACTTTTCATTTAGCTCAATGTATTTCCTGGTCAGTTCGGCTGCTACGGCAACACAGAAACCATAACAATGGAGCGGTTCATCGATTTTACTTTGAGCTTGGCCTTAAATATAAAGATATAACATCAGTGCTTGGCAATAGGCACGGGTTTCACATAAGTGAAAGACACCTCAAGAAAACACTCAGAGCGAGGGACATGCACGTCCCTCTGAGCTGAGTTATTGACAGATTCTAATTTCGCGGATCAATAACTCATGAACATAACGTTGTAAAAATACAAACAACATGACTTTACAATCATAGCAAGGTAGACAACGAGCTACAGAGTCGTTGTTATCAGAACAGTAAGATACGCACCGTCATCCGAGCTAAACATCAAGAATTGGTCACAATCTGCAGCTTGAGGAAGGAGAGGAGTGCTTAGGGACCGTCTACAAATTTTTTCAAATAATAATTGTTTTCTTCTCCATGTCCCCTAAGCCTGTTGAGCCCCAAGCCTGTTTTTCAGGTTTCAGGCTCGAAAATGACATTCCCAGAACAAATGACCATATCTTCCCTTCTGAAAGGGTTACATTAATAATCTGTTTTCTCAAAGTAATGATGAACCTGTGAGTTGGATGTAGAAAAGTCAGAATCAATATAGATGTTTTTTATTTTAAAGAAAATTCAGATTGAACATGGTAAAAAACTGTAAATTATAGTGTCCGTCCAAAAGATATTTTGTACTTATAGTGAAAACTAACCTTGGATGATGGGTTAGTAGACTAAAAGCTTTAGGAATCCAAAGTACAACATATAATAAGTACTCTGTATCAAGATTGATGCAAAACAAGTGATATTTGACCTTTTTAGACAGATTTAGCAAAATAAACCTCGTCTGGGGCCATTTGGGTGGATTTTCCTTATCTCTGGCCCCCCTTGTTCCATTTTGACATGTGACATCTCTTTCTGACCGTTAGAGCCAATATAATCCAAGGTAAATCGTCCCGTACACACTCATGTTAAAAAAAAAAAAGGTTGTGTCTCTGCGCATGCAATCTTTCTTCAGAGTGTAGGATCTCCCTGCTCTGATATTTGAAAACAGAATTGCAGTTGTATTGCTTATGGATTATCAGAACATTTCAAAGGGGACGCAGTCACATTGGATATTAACCTATGGATTAACTACAGCATCGTTTTTGTCGTTTTAATGCAATTGAAGACCAGTGTTGACCAGACAAAGACCTAGGTAAGCCATGTTAGCGTTTTAGGCTACCTAGTGCCACTTGTTTTGATGTAAGTTTTTGTTGATAACGTCGCAAGTTTGTATCTTTCAGTGTTGAGGTGGGCACCGTTAGATTCTGTGTCTTTACGATCATAAACGATGTGTTGGATGTGCAACTAGGATAAGTAATAAGGGAGCTAGGAGTGATTTTCGGTGCAGTAATAGGTTAGCATTTTTCGCTCGGGGCTAATTCAGAGGCTCACTGTTAGCATTGTGTGTTTTATTTTTGAAGAAAAAAATGAAAAAGATCAGTTAAATGAGTTTTTTCTCCGTTATATGGACATAAAATATTCATAGTTTATTAAATATTAAGGTTCCTTAGACGTTGTTTCCTGCAATTGACGCAATTTCGGCCCCGGAACCGGGTCCGTGGGGCTTAAGAGCAGGGTTGCCAACTCTCACGCATCTGGAGTGTGACACACGCTTACACTCTCAATCTCACGCTCTCACGCTGCCCAAACTATTCTCACGCCAAAAACAAGATGAACCGGCAATCGTTTTTGGTTGGTTATTTACAATGTTGAGTTGACAGCTGCTGAAGCTGTCGATCCGCTCCTTCCCCGCCCCCACCACTCTTAACAACGTTAACAGGCAGCAGAGCAGTGGGAGCCGGTTGGTCAATCCCAGACCCGTACTGCGCATGCAAATAGAAATGATAAAAAGTCTGCTGCTTATTGTTCTACTCGGCCAAAATAGAGTCAAAGAGTATATGAGAGTGAGAGTGTGTTAATTAATATATGTGGCAGTTTGGAGTAAGTCTGTAGATTTGTTTGTGTGTGTGTTTCATGTGCCTCTCACGATAACTAATTTTGTTGGATACATTTTCTCGGAAGTTATTGCGATAAACGATAATATTGTCGGCACCGTTGTATGACCATTTTAGACCACTGACATAATGATAATATATAATAATTCAAGTACATCCTTTCAAACTGCTAGTCACATCCTCATGTAAATGGCAATTTATCGAGGTCAGAAATTATCGAGTTCATTTTTATTTATCGTTTGATAAGTCAATGAATTGCTTATCCCGACAGGCACACAATAAAACATGTGTTTGACTTTCATTAGTGAATGAAACGTTGTGCCCTTTATACTCTGTGTCCAATATCGTGTATTTGTATATATTGTATATATCATATATGCTAAGGTCCCGCTACTGACACGATAGCAGTCATTTAGTGCGCATATGTGTAATTAAACCCATGATATCAAAATCTCACTCCAGCCAGGTACCCAAAGTTGGCAACCCTGCTTAAGAGGCTAGGGGGCTCCGTACTTTCCAAAAGCTCAGAATAAAGATGAATCTGCTTCACAGCGTTCCTCTGTTTCTCCGAGGAGTCATCTGAAGTCTAGTGATTAACACAGACACTTCAGCATGTTTCATAACAGCGAATGTGATAATCACTCTGATACAGATGTCGCCCCATCTATAAACAGGAAGTGACATGAAATATAAGAATTTGCATATCTATGACTAACACAACAGCAATATCAAAATGTGTGAGAACATGACGTACGAGAAGTCTCCGTTTAGGCTCCAGGATGCTTTTGAAGGCTGCTTCTTCTGCGCCGAGGCCGATTAACTGAACACCTTCACTTTCAGATGCTGCAGACTTCCAAGGATTCAGCATTTTCGTCGTAGATTCGTTATTGTCAGGGTTATGTAGAGTTTCTGCTTCACGGGGAGAGGGTACAACTGCTGTGCATTTCCAAATATACACTCTTTTAATATAGTTTTCTGTTTGTGAAGTATGCAGAATTGAGAAATGTTGCACTTATGTATGTCACAGGCCGGGTTCTACTGCAGGTAATAACAGTTCAGATCATCGGGACATGACGTTTCCCGCGGCCACTGTCGTGGACACTAACGTCCTCCCGCCCGACTCGCTGGCTTTGCCCATGGAGGCGGAGCAGCCGCAGCCGTCTTCGTTGCCCCAAACGCCGCCACCCCTCGGCGGCCCACAAGTGCCAGAGGACCTCGGCGAAACAGAGCCTGCCCAGGTATATTTAAAAAAGTACCCAACTCGCCTGTACAGTGGGGGGAGGCGCTCATTTTGCAGCTCATGGTTTCAAAACAAATATTGGCTGGAATATTCATGTAAAAAAGATGCCATCTTCTGCTATGCATGCAGACATTTCGGTCTTAAAGGGGAGTGATTTGTAAAATATCCATAAAGAAAAAGTCAATCTGTTTACAGTTCTGTTTCATCTGGGTGTTGAGAGATGTATCCATAGATCTCTTCATGTTGCTCTCAAAGTGCACCAGATTGATGCTTTCAACTTCAATATTATATATAACTTTAATATATATATGCACCCTGAGTCATTTTGTTCTGGAACCGGGCCTGGTATGTCACCTCACGTGAAAAAGTAAAAGGGGCCATATTTTACTCAATGTCAGGTTCAAATTAGTATGTAGTTTCTCTACTTTGACATGTCCCATGCTTTAATGTTCAAAAAGCTCTTTATTTGTCTTTAGTAAGACCATGAATCATGTTATAGACAACTCAAATATATCCTATTTGATAATGTTTTCACGTCTTAAAAAAATCAAAGATATTTAGTTAACATTTTACAGTGATGATATGCATTATGCTTAAAAAGCTGAGGTTTAGGCCAGGTTTCTTCTACAGGAACAAGTCCTGTTTCTCATTTGAGGCCAGGAAAAGGCTCTGTGACCTTTGACCTGTGCTGGACTCTGGTGATCTGGTCTATATGAATGCACCTGCCCATTGCCTGGTCAAGTTAGATGCCGCGTATCACAGTGCTCTGAGATTTGTTACTAACTGTAAAGCACTGACTCATCACTGCACCCTGTATGCCGAGGCAGGTCTGCCTTCACTAACTGTGCGGAGGCTCAGTCACTGGTACATTTCATCTATAAAGCCATGTTGGGTAAACTACCTTTTTATATCTGCTCTCTGATCTCTCTGCGAATTGAAAGTACGTATTGCCTGAGATCTCATGATGTTGTTTTATTAAATGTGCCAAGTGCTAGGACTGCCTTAGGGAAGAAAGCTTTTAGATGTGCAGCTCCACTAACTTGGAACAGTCTGCAAACCTGTTTGAAACTGAGCGCTTTGGTTCCCCTGCATCACTCTGAAACTCGGCTGGGAGACATGCTGTTTGATACTCATGGTACCTGTCACTGTAGATAGAGTTTTGTAAACTGTACCCTGTACATTATGTTGTATGTCATCCTTATTGTTGTTCTGTTGTTTTTATGTTACAAACAAACAAGTTGACTTTTTATCCAAGAATTTAAGAGCCTGCTTGAATAGCTTTTAACAAATGTAATGTGTCCTGGATCCTGAGTCCTGAGTTCTGGATTTGAGTCCTGGACTTCGGGTCATGGCTGAACCTGTCTCTGCGGTCCTGCCTGGGTCTCGTCATGCTGCTTCCCTGATGGCTCCCACAGGATTGCTGCTGACATCCTCGTGGATTCATCTTCTCATTACAGACACATGCATTTCCTAACATTTGGTCTATATGCTGTAAAATGTATTATCTCTTGGATTTCCACACGGCATCTATTGCACGTCTGTCCGTCCTGGGAGAGGGATCCCTCCTCTGTTGCTCTCCCTGAGGTTTCTCCCATGTTCTCTTAAACTGTGGGTTTTCTCTGGAAGTGTTTCCTTGTACGATGTGAGGGTCTAAGGACAGAGGGTCTAGGACAGAGGGTCTGAGGACAGAGGGTCTGAGGACAGAGGGTCTAAGGACAGAGGGTGTCGTATTGTCATTCTGATATTCTGTACACACTGTGAAGACCACTGAGACAAATGTAACGTTTGTGATATTGGGCTATATAAATAAACATTGATTGATTGATTGATTGATTGATTGATTGATTGATTGATTGATTGTAGACAACTAAAAATATATCCTATTTGATAAACATCTTAAAAAAAAAAGATATTTAGTTAACATTTTACATTGACGATATGCGTTTGACTTTTCATCCAATGATTTAAGTGCCTGCTTCAAAGGCTTTAAACTCATTTCAATGTGGTCCTTTGTGTGAAAGAATCCCTTGATTGATGTAAAACTTTGAAGCGTCGATAGTCAAATCGTACCTGATCTATCGAACGTTTGCCAAATTTCATTTAATTCTGCTCTCACATTTTTTAACCTGTGTTTTGATATTGGGAACAAAGCAGCAAAGATGGCCTTCAAACCGGTCCCACGGGAGACCGGGCTGCTTAATCTAAAGTCTTCCAACATGTCATCATCAGTTTCATTTTTTCAGACTTGTCAAAGCCTCAGAAGACATTCACAAAATAAAAAAACACACCTGTCATTGTAGGAAGTGCTTTTGTCAGAGCAGTTCTCCCTTGTGGATGTTTACCCTGTGCTGCTATCATGATAAAGAAGAGTGCAGTCGGATCCATTGAAGATATAAAAATAAAATAGTACCGCTATAAATACATGCAATGTGAAATAGTGTTCTGCGTCTGAGTGCTGTTACTGTGGCTGATTAGTGGGAGCTCTCAACCATGCACTGGGTGTTTCTCAATCGCGAGTACGCTTGCTTGGTAGCACATGTCTTCCGAGTCACTTCCTTCAGAAGCTAGGCAAGAATCCTTCCTGGCATTCGGAAAACGAAGAGTGGAACAGGCTAGCAAGTGTGCAGGTGTGCGTCATACGAGAGGCCCACCGCCTTACATTTTCCGCGACAGATTTGGGGAAATCGGTCCGTGCGCAAAGCATTGTGGGGATTTTAAGGACGCGAAGTCTACCCATGTGCAGCCTTGAACATTTCCCCCAAACCAAGGACGCGGCCTCGGTGGAATTCCAAGTATGCTGGACATTGGAACGGTCCTGCTGCGCCACTTGCTGACGTAGCATCCTTGAAATATTGGCTTGGAAGTCAGTATCCTCGAGATTGAGAAACGGCCACTGTGTGGTGGTTAGCAGCAAAGTGGAGGAACACACAGATACATCTCGATATCTCAAATCAAATCAATCTGGTTGCCTTTTATCCATTTCTCTTTATTGATGTTTGAAAGCCCGAGTAGGGGGTACGAGAAGGGGATGATGCAGAGGATGGAGGCACAGATGAGAAGGGAGAGGGAAAGAATGTGTGTAGGATTCCAGCTGTCAGTTAGTGATTGTTTGTCGAAAATAAAAAAGCTCCTGATCTCTGCCAGTGTGTCGTCTTCACTTTGTCTCCACATCGCTCTCACATCTCAAAGCGACACAGTACACAGAGTCGCATATTTCGACGATCAGGCTTGAGGAGTTACAGATGACATGTAACAGGATTACGTAGTCAGGATACAAGAGAAGGTAAATATAGTCCCTTAACAAAGTCATAAAGACCGACGTAACCAGATCAAAATGGGGATTACAATGTTGCTAAAAAAATAAGAATAGCATATAGTGCTTGTTGTAAAAGGATCAGATGTTATATTTTCTCTGTAATAATAATAATAATGCATTTTATTTATACAGCGCTTTTCACAACTCAAAGACGCTTTACAGGATGAGGGAGGGTAGACAAACGAGGACAGGCAAACAAGTAAGTAGCCTATAGTAAAATAAAAAAATAAAAAGGCAGTCAAGACGAAGTTGATTCAGAGGGCGGGGCTTATGGGTGGACAGAGTTGAAACTGTCGTGTTATAATACTTGAAGTGTGAATCTATTCGCCTCCTGCCTGAATCTGCTTTATCGATTTCACTTTCTTTGCTTCATATGTTCAGTTTTTAATTCAGTAGGTGACCCTATGTTCATACGATAGTGTGTGTGAGCTTAACGGCCCCTACACACGGCGGCGTGCGATGCCGCTTCAACGCTTCTGCCCATTCACTTTGAATGGGGTGACGTCACGCCGAACTGCATTGTGGGAGCAAAGCGTGGCTTTTCTCGCGGTGCTCGCTGCAAAAGCAGAAAAGTGTTCTACTTTTGACGCTTCGACGGAGGCGTCAGCCAATCGAATCATATGCCAGTACAAGCTCTAGCCAATCAAACCGCTGCTTGTGTGTCCGGGGCTGGAGATTCATGTGATTGGTTGTTGGTCGAGCTTCAGACACGCCCACCGGCAAGCGACAACGCACGCCGCCGTGTGTAGGGGCCGTCACTGTGTGTACTAAAACGCAGCATGTCCTGTCAGCTCAGATTGTATGTCTGCTTTGTGAAACTGTAGAATGTGTTCATGTGTTTCGTTGTTGGTGTATGTATGCTTCATGGAAGGCAGGTTTTCATGTTGATACAATCTCAAAGCAGAGGACACATGTTTGATCATAAATATCTTGGTGTCTTCTTTTCTAAGGTCACATTGTCCTTTTGTCTTAAGGCGCATTCACACCAAGTACTTTTCCCACAAAGGTTCATGAGAACTCTTTAGTTCTCATGAACTAAGTACAGATCACGTTCACACCGGAATAAGTCCCTGAGGGAGGATTAGGCAAATGAAGCCGCTGACGTCACTTCTTCTTCTTCTGCTTTGGGTTTACTGGCAGGCCGCAAACCACTTCACGGCGTATACTGCCGCCCGGAGTCCCCGGCCGGAAGTCCCCGGCCGGAAGTCCCCGGAGTTGGGGAAGGCTTCAGTAGAAGCTGCTGGGACTCCCAGCAGCTTCTACTGAAGCCTTCCGAGTAAATCGCCAGAACGCCGACACCTCCTCATCTCCACCGCTCCCATGTTTTATTTTGTGTTGCCATAAGTTAGTCTCTCTGAGTTTCTGCGCTAGGCTAATGCTAATGCTAATAATGCTAATGCGAGGATAATAAAATGGCGGCTTCACAAAACATTTTTGTAGTTTTACGGGGCGTGGTTTGCAATCCGCCCAGCCAATCGGACATAGGAGCCTTTTCTCCCACGAAAGTCCCTGACTGAAAAGGGGGTAAAAAAGGTTCTAGTGAACTAATTTAGTTCCTGGGGCTTTTTGGTGTGAACGCAACTAAATCGTAGTTCTCAGGAACCTTTGTGGGAAAAGTACTTGGTGTGAACGCGCCTATACATATACTACACTTAGGTAAAAGTGCCTTATTGTAGCATTTGATATTGAGGTTATCTAAAAGTAACTGAAACAAATCAGGTATTACATTTATATTTATATTCAGATTAGGTTACTGATTAAATTTGTTTTACAGGTAACCCGTCATTTTAACTAATTTCTTTTTTAAAGTAACCCTCCCACCGCAACGCTTCTGTTTTACTGAACTCATCCCCTGATTTCACAGTGGAGCAAGATAACTGCTCCAACATGGGGTGAACTGCTCATTATGGTTGGTGCTGAGTGTGTGTGTGTGTGTGTGTGTGGTGTGTGTGTGTGTGTGTGTGTGTGTGTGTGGTGTGTGTGTGTGTGGTGTGTGTGTGTGTGTGTGTGTGTGTCCGTTACAGTTTATCGGATCCATATCCTGTCCTCCCTGCAGCATGTAGGCCTACACACACAGCGTAACGATCTGCCACTCTGTCGCTGGATCCAGCCTATTTTCTCGCGGTGACACACTCATATGGATGATATACTGTACCTCGGCCCTCCAGCCACACAACACACACACCACACACACACACACACACACACACACACACACACACACACACACACATTGGACTACCTCCACAGGCTACAGAGGCCCAATGTGATAAGCATTGATCGCGGTGTTCGGCTCATATCACTAAGAAACGCACTCTGGTTCCGTGTCGTTGTTTCCAAACGATCTCCCGGGTTATAACACCGAAGGGTCAGTCCACTACGAACCCACAGAGATAAATCCTCACCGCCACAATTGGCCCGGCGCAGGCATCGTTTGTCATGGTGCTGCAGCTCCGCCTCCATAATACCCTTCATATCATCTGGAATGATTCCAGCTCTTAAAATAGTGTCAGGGACTTGGAAGAAGGTGAGAGAAAAGGAAACGAAGGGGAAGACAAGAGAGAATATGAAAGGGAGGGGACATGACGGTGGTGGTGCGGGTAAAGAGGGCTCCTATTAGGGCAGCGGAGGGAGAAATATTGGCCCGTGTAGCCCCGTACCATTTGTCCTCGTCAGGATCTTAAATAGAATCAGGATCAATTATTCATAGGGTCTATAACTGGCAATAAATGTTAGCCGAGACGGAGCATCCTCGGCCAGGGAGAGACAGAGAAGAGGGGTTGCAAGCAGTTTTAAAGTTTAAAAGTCTGGACGAAACAGCTGGATAATCAATTATAATTTAAACCCAGAAGTGACATGTAAAAGCCTTTTTTTGCTTGTTCGATGTTCCACTTTAGCCGCGTTGTAATGTGTAAGAACACAAAGCAGCCACGTAACGAGCACAACAACAACACAAAGTCAGCTCAGCATGAATAATACAGAGGGAGCTGAGCGCCGCACACATGCCTCCAAACACTGCATATATAATGAGTTCTGAGGTGAATGGAAATACATGTCCTCAGCAAGCTTCATGTAAATGTTGCCGTACGGCCTCAAACTAGTATTCCATTCTTTAACTTAACATTGATATTATTCTGTTTTGTAACAATATGTAGGCCAGCATGGTGAGTCTTCTCAAAACCTATGATAACTAACTAATTGACTGACTGAATGACTATCTAACTAACTAACTAAATAGATAATGTAATGAATAAATAACCAAATAACTTATTAACTATCGAACTAACTGATTGACTGACTAACAAATTAATTAACTAACTAACGACTTACTTACTCAATTACTAACTAACTTAGTAACTGACGTATAAACAAACTAATTAACAATCTAAATAACTAACTACTAATTTAATTTTAATTTTTGCTCCTTTATTTATACAGATAAATCCCATTGAGATCATTGATCTCTTTTCCAAGGGAGACCTGCTCAAGTAGTTCCACATGAAACATAATCAATCAATCAATCAATGTTTATTTATATAACCCAATATCACAAATGTTACATTTGTCTCAGTGGTCTTCACAGTGTGTACAGAATATCAGTATGACAGTACGACACCCTCTGTCCTTAGACCCTCACATCGTACAAGGAAAAACTTCCAAAGAAAACCCAGTTTAAAGGGAAAAATGGGAGAAACCTCAGGGAGAGCAACAGAGGAGGGATCCCTCTCCCAGGACGGACAGACGTGCAATAGATGCCGTGTGTAAATTGAAAAGATAATAAATTTGCAACATAGGTAGTCCAGATGTTTGGAAATGCATGTGTGTATAATAGGAAGATGAATCCACGAGGATATCCATCCAGGACCGATGATCCAGGACCACAGCCACGACTCAAGATCCAGCGCTCGCGATCCAGGACACAGGACCGCAGGATCATCCATGACTCCGGATCCCGGCGTATATAGACACCAAAAAGAAAAACATAAAAACAGAACAACAAAAGGACATCATACAGCATCATTTACAAAATTATCCACATAAACAGGTACCAATAGCTTCCGATTGACTAGCATCCAACCGAGCTTTAAAAACATTTAGTGGCACCAGATTGTTCAGTTTCCATTTAATTTGCAGACTGTTCCAAGACAGAGGAGCTGCGCATCTAAAAGCTGTCTTCCCTAAGACAGTCCTAGCAGTTGGTACATTTAATAAAACCACAGCATTCGATCTCAGGCAGTAGCCACTTACACTTCACTGTGAGATCAGGGAGCAGATGTAAGATGGAAGTTTCCCTAGCATGGCTTTGTATATGAAAATGTACCAGTGACTGAGCCTCCGTACAGTTAGTGAGAGCAAACCAGCCCTTGCACACAGGGTGCAGTGATGGGTTAATGCTTTACAGGTTGTCACACATCTCAGAGCACTGTGATACGCAGCATCTAACTTGACCAGGCAATGGGCAGGTGCATTCATATAGACCAGATCCCCAGAGTCCAGCACAGGTCAAAGGTCACAGAGCCTTTTCCTGGCCTCAAGCGAGAAACAGGACTTGTTCCTGTAGAAGAAACCTAGCCTCACCCTCAGCTTTTTAAGCAGGTTATTTACATGAAGTTTAAAAGTGAGACAATCATCAAGCCAGATACCAAGGTATTTGTAACAGGTAACCACTTCAAGTTTTATTCCATAAGTAGTTACAATATCTAAAACAGGCTCTGGTGTCTTTTTAGCTTTTGAAAAGAGCATTACCTTGGTTTTATCCACATTTAAAAGAATTTTAATTCAGAGAGCTGAGTCTGAATAGTGTTAAAAACAGCCTGTAATGTAACACCAGCCTCCTGAATGGAGGGACCTGCACAGAACATCACGGTATCATCCGCATACAAATGTAAAGTAGCTTCATCCACACTGGGACCTTTCAGAGAGGTAGTTCACAAACCAACCACTGCAAGGCTGGACATGCCAATACTGGCTAGCCTCTGCTTTAAGATGTGATGATCGACGGTGTTATTATTATTAATTACCTATCGACTTAACTAAATAACTAAATAAATAAATAACTTTGGAAAATAACTAACTAACCAACTAACTATCGACCTAACTAACTAGCTAACTAGCTAACTAGCTAACTAACTAAATAACTAAATAACTTGCTTGCATACTTACTAACTGACCAACTAGCTAAATAACAAACTAACTTACTAACTATTGCTTACATACTAATGAACTAACTAAATGACTAGCTAAATAACTAACTTGCTTACATACTAACTAAGTAACTTAACGACTAGCTAAACGACTAACTTGCTTACATACTAACTAAGTAACTTAACGACTAGCTAAACGACTAACTTGCTTACATACTAACTAAGTAACTTAACAACTAGCTAAATAACTAACGTATTATCTAATTAACTAAATTACTAATTTACTAACTAAATAATCGCCTGGATGACCTTTTTTACCAATCTTTCACAGACGCATTTTTTTCAAAACTGTTATAAAATCCATTTGAACTGGTGTACTTCATGGTGTACTTCATGGTGTACTTCATGGTGTACTTCATGTGTACTTCATGTTGTACTTCATGGTGTATTTCATGGTGTGCTTCATGGTGTACTTCATGTTGTACTTCATGGTGTACTTCATGGTGTACTTCATGGTGTACTTCATGGTGTACTTCATGATGTACTTCATGGTGTACTTCATAGTGTACTTCCTGGTGTACATCATGGTGTACTTCATGGTGTGCTTCATGGTGTACTTCATGGTGTACTTCATGGTGTACTTCATGGTGTGCTTCATATTGTACTTCATGGTGTACTTCATGGTGTACTTCATCATGGTATGCTTCCTATTGTACTTCATGGTGTGCTTCATATTGTACTTCATGTTGTACTTCATGCCATGGTGTACTTCATGTTGTACATCATGGTGTACTTCATGGTGTACTTCATGGTGTACTTCATGTTGTACATCATGGTGTACTTCATGGTGTACTTCATGGTGTACTTCATGGTGTATTTCATGGTGTACTTCATGGTGTACTTCATGGTGTACTTCATGTTGTACTTCATGGTATGCTTCCTATTGTACTTCATGGTGTACTTCATGCTGTACTTCATGGTGTGCTTCATATTGTACTTCATGCTGTACTTCATGGTGTGCTTCATATTGTACTTCATGTTGTACTTCATGCCATGGTGTACTTCATGTTGTACATCATGGTGTACTTCCTGGTGTACATCATGGTGTACTTCATGGTGTGCTTCATTGTGTACTTCCTGGTGTACATCATGGTGTACTTCATGGTGTACTTCATGCTGTACTTCATGCTGTACTTCATGCTGTACTTCATGGTGTACTTCATGGTGTACTTCGTGGTGTACTTCATGATGTTACTTATGATGTACTTCATGGTGTACTTCGTGGTGTACTTCGTGGTGTACTTCATGGTGTACTTCATGCTGTACTTCATGCTGTACTTCATGCTGTACTTCATGGTGTACTTCATGGTGTACTTCCTGGTGTACTTCATGGAGTACTTCCTGGTGTACTTCCAGGTGTACTTCCTGGTGTACTTCATGGTGTACTTCATGGTGTACTTCATGGTGTACTTCCTGGTGTACTTCCAGGTGTACTTCATGGTGTACTTCATGGTGTACTTCATGGTGTACTTCCAGATGTACTTCCTGGTGTACTTCCTGGTGTACTTCCAGGTGTACTTCCAGGTGTACTTCCATGGTGTACTTCATGGTGTACTTCATGGTGTACTTCAGGTGTACTTCATGTGTACTTCATGGTGTACTTCATGGTGTACTTCATGGTGTACTTCATGGTGTACTTCATGGTGTACTTCCTCCTCCAGGTGAAGCTGCATTCTTTACTCTCAGAGCAGGTGAGATGTGTCTGGTGATGAAATGTACACCTATGTGTCCTTCACAGATTACCAGTAGAAATACAAGAGTGCAGAGGGTTCATAACTGGCTTTCACAGCAAGAATGTGCTCGGGGGACCAAGGACACTTAGTGTTACTATGGATACCATTCAACTTTAATCATTATTTGTAGCCTCAACACAGTACAGCTCGTCTGGTAATTTTCTACATTGGCAAAACAGAGAAACTCGAGCTTTGATAGGGCCCAGAAAACCAGGCCTAAGTATACATGGACATATGTAGCTTTCATACGAGTACCAACCCCAGCCAAAATCAGCAGTTTGTGGCCCAATTTCAACTGTAAGAAAAACCTACATTTCAAATGTAGTACAAGCTGCAGTCTGGACAAGTGCATTGTGGTAACAGACTTTTGGATACGAGCTTTTACTATTTCTCAGCAAATGGCGGCGGGTGAGATAATTCATTAACTTGGAGTTGTGTAACAAAATGACCCAAATAACCTAATGTTATGTCAGTTCAAAGGCAAATCTCAACATCCTTGTTAGACATAATCTTGATAGTAAGCCTTTACATTACTTGTGACGTTAAATAGAAAATAAAGATTGAATGAAAAACTGCTTTGCAAGAGCCAGACCAGATTCAGCTCTGGAGACATCTGAAGCATTTCGTTCAGGGACACAATCAGAGCTGTTAGTAGAACCGACATGGATTCAACTACTGTAGGTTAACCTGAAAATAAGGAGATACGACATTACTTGCATAACAAGTGGCGCTTTGTGATTTGGAAGGTCGTTCTTTAACAATACATATAGAAATAAAATCTACCCTTCAATAAGTCCTACAGAGAATAGACTCTTTATCCTACAATAACTCCTGAACATAAAACTGTACTTAAATACTACAAAGTGACCTTTCTAATGTCAAGCTATTCAATAGAATAAAATACAAAGAAACACAACAGTCACCTCGCTGGCTCCCTTTGGAGTAAACACATAACAGAGATTTACATTTTGTAGAGATGACGCACGAACTCTGACATGGCTGCTCACACGTTAAACGTTGTCTTAAGAAGTCGTAGAAGAAAAAGAAAACTCTCTTGCAAGAAAATGTGTAGATATTTAATTGTTGTTTATTTTATATTTTGACAGCTCGTTTGGGATACACATCGTATTTTATTTCAGGTTTTTCTTCTTTTCCACATACTTAATTTATGCCCAGATACTGTGAATGGATATATGAGCAATACTCTATATATCTAGACCGGTGTTTTCTCAAACTTTTTCAACAGATTACAAATCGCCTGAAAATGGTACAAACAAGTGGCAACATGTGTGATGAAGGTGTTGCGCTGGGCTATATCATACCATTGAAAGTGAAGCTTAAGCTCGCTCCATGGCGGAGATATTCCCGCGAGAGTGCGGAAAACTTACATTTATTAATTTATTTAAAATGTGAAATTGTACCAATATACTCACGGACCACTAGGGGGCGCTCACGGACCACCAGTGGTCCGCGGACCACACTTTGAGAAGCACTGATCGAGACAATAGTGGCGTCTTGAGATCGCATGTTTGGCAAGACACAGATGTGACAAATAAAGAATTAACATATTGAATATACATATAGATAGATTCATTATATGGAAACAGAATAACAATATATTATACTCAGCAAACAATAAGACATAGCAACTGTGCAACTGCATATAAAAACAACATGCAATGCATAGTGAATGTGAATATAAAATCTGTAGAAAATACAACAAATAAACTGATAAATCAAAAGAGACATTTATCAGTCAGCTCAAAAGACCTTGACTGTCATTAGAGCGTCGCTCGCACCGCTTCTCCTTCTCTATGGCTGCCAACAAGATTTATTTGTGGAGTTATCATTAATTATGTTGTGAAAGCCAGGTGGCATTACGGTCCCTCCTCAACGCATTTTCTTTAGATAATCAGAAGTATATAAATGTTTTTTTCCAGGAGACCACGACTTGTTTTAGCCGCTTTCACACCAAGTACTTAACCGGTACTTGTCCCCGGTACTTGTACCCGAACTCTTGAGTCCCTCGAACGGTCCTAGTAGATCCCGTTCTCACCGGAATAAGTCCCTGAGGGAGGATTAGGCAAATGAAGCCGCTGACGTCACTACTTCTTTGAGTTTTACGGGGGCGTGGTTTGCAATTCGCCCTGCCGATCAGATATTGTTAGTGTGGCCGACACACCCACGAACCATTTCATCCCTCCTCCTCAGGAAAGTACCACCTCGCTAGCAGGGACTATAGAATAGAATGGGAGGGATGAAACCCCTCTTTAATGGTCACACATGCAGAGCACACAGCACACAGTGAAATGTACCAGGTACCAGGAGTCTAGTACTAAGAGCAGTGTGCAGCTAGTGTGCAGCTAGTGTACAGCGCCCAGGGAACAATGGGAGTGGGGGGAAGGGGGTTGTCCGGTGCCTTGCTCATGGGCACCACGGCAGGGCAGGAGGTGAACTGGGACCTCTCCAAGTAGCAGTCCAAACTCCACATTTAGGTCTGTTCGGGGACTTGAACCGGCGACCTTACGGCTCGCAGTCCAAGCCCCTACGGACTGACCCACTGCCGGATCTGGGGGGGGGGGAAGGTTCTGGTGAACTAGTGACTAGTTCCAGATCCTTTTCGGTGTGAAACCAAATCTCCGGCCCCTACCAGCCTAGTTCGGGGGGGAAAGTACTCCGGTGTGAAAGCTCCTGTTGATACATGTGTCACTTTGAATGGGACTCTGGGACTTCATAATTAAAATGTTGCCATCCAATAAATGTCAAGGAATGAAATCTTGATTATTACATGTTGGGAGACGAATGAGAACATATAGTTGTGCCAAAGCTAAATGGACGTGTCTTTAATTAATGATGTGTGTTCACAATGCCTGCTTTTAAATCTGAATGATTTTCCATTAAACAAGACGTAAAATAGAAAACAAGCCAACGGTTTTTAAGAACTGAATCTGGGTTTACTTCCTGGGGGGCAAGCCGTTAAAGAGCCCTATTGTGCTTCTGGGGGTTTTCCCTTCCCTGTATTGTGTTATATTGGTTTTAGTGCATGTAAATGGTCTGCAAAGGCTAAAATCCCGCCTGCCTGAAACGCCTCCATTGGCTAGCGCTCCAACACATTGTACGTGATTTTCAGGCGTAATTCAGGATTATTTTGTCTGTTTGATGTGTTCTTGGTCGCCTTCTGCTTTTATCACGGCAACAACTTGTACACCCAAGCCAAATTGCGAAACTCTTATATATATATATATATATATATTTACTTCATCCCAAGGACAGAGTTTGGCAGTTGCACGTCTACATGAAGGACACACCATTAGTATGTTTTGTATGGATGTGCGGGTTATTTTTTAAATATATTTTTTAATGAATGACCTTCCGGTTCAAAATCCTCCACTTAAGCTCGAAATGAGTAAAACGGTCTTTTTGAAGTTCTCCCTTCATGTTAATGGTCTACAAGAGCTAAAAATCACATCGTTCTCTCCGGACTAAGGGGCGGGACATCTCTAAGCGGTTGACCAATCACAACAGAGCCGGCCAGCTAACCAATCAGAGCAGACTGGACTCTGGTTTCAGACAGAGGGTGAAAAGAGGTGCTGCAGCACAGGCAGTATGAGAAGAGCTTTTTGAACATTAAAGCGTGGAGACATTAGAGACACTACATACTGATATGATCCTGGAAATTAGCATAATAGGGCCCCTTTAAACACACTTTCTTTAACCTAAGCACATGCTGTATGTAAGTAGCAGCTCATTTAAATAATGCACCGTATCACTCAAGCTGAAATGTGAGTATGGAGCAGTGATGACAGAATAGTAGTTTGAAATATCCACTCAAAAACTCCATCCAAATGTCCCTCGTATACCCATCCTGAGCCCGAGGCGCGAGTTATCACACAGAGGCAGTTCTGCTGATAATTGACTGAAGGACTGCCAGGCGCTCGCTGATGAACACGCAGACACTCCACTGTGCATCTCCAAATGGCTTTGTCGAGCTAATGGCGGTGTGGGATGAGCTCACATAAGGCGGGGAGGTAATGTAGCCTCCAGCTCTGCTCATTTTCTCCAAACGAAAGAGATCACCCGGACCCCCCGAAGGCTTCCGAGATTGAAAGCTTCGCCGTCGGAAAGGCCAAATGACTAAGAGAAATTACACGTGAACCTGGGCCCAAGTTTTCTCTCATTCCTCTCCCACGCCTCGCATCACGAGCCTACGGTGAGGAAGGAACAACCCACCATTAAGCTTTCTTTTGTTCTGCCTTTTACTTCTGTCTCTTGCTTTCTTTTTAAATACGGCTTTCAAATTTATATTTATTCATTCATTTTTGTTATAATTATATTTATATTGTATTTATTTGTATTCATATTTTATTCTTGTTTTTTTCAGTCCTGTGTTTATTGACTGTTTTTATCAATTACAAAGTGTGTTTCTTGGTTTTTATTACATTTGAAAAGATAGGTAGTATTTTATTTTAGACATTATCATTATTCATTTTTAAATGTGTTAATCTTTACATAAAAAAAAAATCAAATGTTCAAACTTCAAATGTATTTATTTTTAAATGTTATAATTATTATAATTTTTTGTGAAGCACTTTGTGTTTCCTTTAGTGTATGAAAAGTGTAGCATGAATAAAGCTTTTCCTCCTTCCTCAGTGTTTGTCAGAGGGCTCAGGCAGAGATGCAGAATTGTTTGTGACAACTGGAACGCTCTCCATCTCCACCAGATGGACTGGCAGCCGACTGCCTCAGCAGAACAGGCTCCAGTCCCACAGCTCCTCTCCACGCCTCGCCAAAACCTGCACAACCAGTGTGCTCGAAAAGGCTTTGACAGCAGGAACAAAGACAGAACGATACCAATGTTTTATTAAGTATTTGTTGGAAATCCTGTGGAAACACATCAAATTACATTTCTGGTTGTCTCCATGCTGAGATAACCCTGATGGATTCATGTGATAATGATGTGCAACATGACAGCAGGAGATCGAGACGATTAATAGACTGTGGCTGTGGGGTAGAGTGGTCGAAGTTGAGGGTTCGATCCCCAGCCCCTGCAGTCAACATGTCGAGGTATCCTTGGGCAAGATGGCCGAACCTGAGGGAACTTGTATAAAAGCACTTTAAAGGGGACCATTTCTGCTCGTTTTAAGTTCATATCAGCATGTAGTGTCTCTACTTTAAAGAGTCCTCTCCTGCTGATGTTCAGGTGTATATCAGTATGTAGTGTCCTCTACTTTAAAGAGTCCTCTCCTGCTGATGTTCAGGTGTATATCAGTATGTAGTGTCTCTACTTTAAGAGTCCTCTCCTGCTGATGTTCAGGTGTATATCAGTGTGTAGTGTCTCTACTTTAAAGAGTCCTCTCCTGCTGATGTTCAGGTTCATATCAGTATGTAGTGTCTCTACTTTAAAGAGTCCTCTCCTGCTGATGTTCAGGTGTATATCAGTATGTAGTGTCTCTACTTTAAAGAGTCCTCTCCTGCTGATGTTCAGGTGTATATCAGTATGTAGTGTCTCTACTTTAAAGAGTCCTCTCCTGCTGATGTTCAGGTGTATATCAGTGTGTAGTGTCTCTACTTTAAAGAGTCCTCTCCTGCTGATGTTCAGGTGTATATCAGTATGGAGTGTCTCTACTTTAAAGAGTCCTCTCCTGCTGATGTTCAGGTGTATATCAGTTTGTAGTGTCTCTACTTTAAAGAGTCCTCTCCTGCTGATGTTCAGGTGTATATCAGTTTGTAGTGTCTTCATACTTTAATGTTCAAAAAGCTCTTTATTTTTCTCATACTGTCTGTGCTGCAGCACCTCTTTTCACCCTCTGTCTGAAACCAGAGTCCAGTCTGCTCTGATTGGTTAGCTGACCTGCTCGGTTTTGATTGGTCAACAGCTTATAAATGTCCCGCCCCTTAGTCCGGAGAGAATCTGGGGATTTCAGCTCTTGTAGACCATTAACATGAAGGGAAAACTTCAAAAAGCATAGTACACTTTAGACGTGCCACTGCCAAACTCTGACCCCACACTCTGACCCCCGGCTGATCCCCCGGGACCAGCAGCCCTTTCCAGCTCCACACAGGAAGCCCCATGCATTATGCAACACCATCAAGCCCTATTTTGGAGCAGAGAAGCAAAAATAAATGGAGAGAAACACAGAGCGTGGCCAATCAGTCCCACAGTCTCATGTTTCTGCGGGAAAACGAGGTCTCGTTCCAACCGTACAGAATTACCAAGAGGAAAACATGAAATATTTAGCATTGTCATCCCCTCCTTCCCCCTCTCTGCTAAACTTTCCTCAGGGATGAGAGTTAGATTGTACAGTATGTTTTCTTGCTATGATTATCTGGTATCTGGATGTATCAAAGTCAAAAGTCAAGTCAAAGTCCGCTTTATTGTCAAGAATTCTACATGTGTTATACATACAGAACATTTGAAATATCGTTTGAAATATCGTTTCTCGCAGTCAAGTAAAGTCAAATGTATTTATGATCTGCTTTTCCCACACATGACAAAGCATTAAAACATCATACGAATTGTAAAAAGATTAAATGACCACACAAGCCACGTGTTAAAGGGGACCTATCATGCAAAATGCACTTTGCCCCGGTGCGTCGGGGAACTCACGCAGCGTCAGAAAATAAAACCCTCTCTCTTTTCCTCCGTACCCAAATCTTTTAAAAACGGGGGTACAACGAGCGGACACAGATTTGCTGCCGATCTGACGTCAAATCGGCAGCGGACCCACAGAAAGTTGCTATCAGAAACAATGAGAGACGTGTTTTGGACATAATCTCGTCTTTGTTTACATTAGCAAGCCTCGCTAACACTCAGAGCTAACCTGTACTGGAGAGCACCTGTTTAAAAAGCAGGAAATAAAAAAAGGAACTCACCTTGTGATAAACCCGCAAGAGAAAAAGCATTTGAGCTCCATACTGTTTCAGAAATAATCCTTGATGTGGTTTAGAACAGGATGGCGTTTTATCAAAGCAGGATTTAACTTTATCTCCGGTAGAATTCTGATCCGGCATTTACGACGGAGTATTAGGGCCACACTTAGAAGAAAAAAAACAGAGACATTTCGAGAATAAAGTCATAATATAGCGAGAATAAAGTCGTAATGTTACGAGAATGAAGTAATAATTACGAGATTAAAGTCGTAGTTTCATAAGTGACTTGAGAAGCGAACTTGGAGGAGATTGTCTCCTTTCTGCAACAAGATACAAACTTGAAGAAAACAGAATCATAAAGTACATCAGGTTTCATAGAGCTACAACATTTCAAGTGCTACTCCACTGGCTTTAGATAAGCCAGCCCTTTATTAGTATATAAGTGCTTTGTTGGTAATTCTATCGCTCGAAGTGGAGTCGAAAGAGATGAGTTTCGCCGCCGGAAGATGTGTAAGCTTTCTGCTGTCCTGTTGTCAATGGAGAGCTCATTCCGATTCCACTACAAGGCTATCGTTCGACTCCTTCTGGATCCAAAGCCTTGATTACAAGTCTCGTCGTTTCTTGTGAAACAACAAATCCCCTTTGAACAGCTCGTCGATGAAACCAACGATAGCCTTGTAGTCGGCCAGAACCAATTCAATTCAATTCAAAACCTTTATTTATCCAGGTAAAATCCCATTGAGAACAATGATCTCTTTTTCAAGGGCGACCTGCAGCAGTAGGTTCCACAAGAAGACATAAAAACATAAACAACAGAACAACAAAAGGACATCATACAGCAAAATGTACAGGGATTACAATTTATATATTTAACCACATGTACAGGTACCAACAGCATCTGATTGAGTAGCATCCAACCGAGCTTTAAAAACATGTAGTGGTACCAGCTTGGTAATGTTCCATTATTTTTGCAGACGGTTCCATGTTAGTGGAGCTGCACATCTAAAAGCTTTCTTCCCTAAGGCAGTCCTAGCACTTGGCACATTTAATAAAACCACAGCATGCGATCTCAGGCAATAAGTACTTTCAGTTCGCAGAGCGATCAGGGAGCAGATATAAGATGGTAGTTTACCCAACATGGCTTTGTAAATGAAAAAGTACCAGTGACTGAGCCTCCGTACAGGAAGTGATGGCAAAACCGCCTTGGTATACAGGGTACAGTGATGCGTAAGTGCTTTACAATTTGTCAAAAATCTCAGTGCGCTGTGATACGCAGCATCTAACTTGTTCAGGCGATAGGCAGGTGCATTCATATATAACAGATCACCATAGTCCAGCACAGGTCAAAGGTCACAGAGCCTTTTCCTGGCCTCAAGCGAGAAACAGGACTTGTTCCTGTAGAAGAACCCTAGCCTAACCCTCAGCTTTTTAAGCAGGTTATTTACATGAAATTTAAAAGTGAGACAATCATCAAGCCAGATACCAAGGTATTTGTAACAGGTAACCACTTCAAGTTGTATTCCTTGCGTAGTTACAATATCCAAAGCAGTCTTCGGTGTATTTTTGGCTTTAGCTTTAGAAAAGAGCATTACCAGCCATTTCCTCCAAGTCCGTTTGGTTCTTTCTTCGAAATAATAGACACAGCCTTTTCAAAGTTCTAATACTTATGATAATCTGATGAATTTGAATTTCGTTATTTGAGAAACCTAAATTAAAGTACTGCTTCACAAGATGCTCCACATTCCTCAATGTATTGCAGGACGCTGCTGTTGTCCGCTTCTCAAGTCACTTATGAAACTAAGACTTTAATCTCGTAATTATAACTTTATTCTCGTAACTATGACTTTATTCTCGTATTATTACGACTTTATTCTCAAAATCTCTCTGTTTTTTCTTCTAAGTGTGGCCCTAATACTCCGTCGTAGGCATTAGCTCCGCCTCCTCCTTTTTTTTTTCAAGCTAAGGACCCAAAATCCGCGTTTCTCTAACAGGGCTGCAAAAGAGGGGTTTGAGCAGAATGAGGCATGGCTACAACGGGTGAACTGTTTGGTATTTTAAGCAAAAAACTTCACAGACACGTTTTGTATAGGTATGGCCCTACAATATATTTTTACAATATAGCATGATAGGTCCACTTTAAGAAGTGCTAAAAACACAATACATTGTGAAAAACACCATAAAAACACAATAAAAACAGAATAAAAGCTCCCAAACGCCTGCCCAAACAGGAATGTCTTCAGATGACATTTAAAAGAGTCTACAGAGTGTCTTTACAGCTATATTTTCTTGCTATGATTATCTGGATGAGACCTTTTTGGGGGGTAAGGAGGCACCACACGGTAGAGGTCAGGATTGCAAGATTTCGCCTCAGGGGACGGGATGTCACACGCAGAGGTGGAACATGGGATTTGATTTATCCTCCGGGAAAGTGGGGAGGAGAGTGGGCTCGAAGCGGGAGAGTGATGACGGTCAGGCACGGCATTTAGCATGGACGGACAAGCAACCACAGGAAAGCACCTAAGGTACATGCATACATTCATGGACAGGTTACAAATGCACAGGACAAGCTTTTTTTCTTTTTTCTTTTTCAAGTCCAGGCAGCACACACCTACTGTACAGCGTGACTTTGACACAGAACATGTCCCCACAGGTACCTCGCCCTGACAATGTGTCTGAGGCAACTGATGTCTCTTGACATCAAGGCTGTCCCATACAGACTTATTATGTACTGTTCTGCTCTCAAAAGGACTGCACGCAATTTGTGAGTGCATAGAAGCAAATGGATTGGCACTTATGTAGCTTTTTCCTCTGCTGTCTGAAAGGTTTTTGAGTGGGGAGATGCAGTTTCCTGAGTGTGTATCTGTGGGGATGTCATGATAACTGGTACAGATGTTCTGAAATGTTAAGGTATCATTACTAATTGTGCAAGAGAACAGCGGGTTTCAGGGGGGGGGGGGGGGGGGAACTTTTGTGGGATCCATTAATTTAACTATCAATGCATTTTCCCTCTGATAATGCTACATTGTGAACTACAAATCTGTGTTGGAATCATGAATGTAATACAAAATATATATTAAACTACAGCCCCATTCATTCCTCCTATGAGGAGCCACAGTGGCGCTAGAAACTAAAATAGCTCGACTAGAACAAAAGTACCCAAATCCTTCTTGGATTCTCCGGCGTTGCAATTTCCTTAAACCCCGCCTCCCTTCATTAAGCCCCACCCCCATGACCCCCCATGACTTAAACCTACATGTCACTTCAGGTTCCTGCTCACTGAATGGAGGAGCGAAAATAACCCTGGATATAGCTTTTAGCACATTTTACAAATTGTTGGATCTTATTATTCAAATAAGGTCTATTCAAGTGCTCAGACTGTGAAGAAGTTTTACCTCCCAAAAAATATTTTAGCAAATTTAAAGATGTCACTTTCCCAGTGTAATTTAATGGGGAACAGTATTGTTGGGCCCATCGACATCACAAGACTGTAACAAGATGTGTAGTACCCCCAATTGGCCACTACAAAATGTGCTTCAATGCTTCAAATCGGCAGTTAGCCGTTAGCTGCTAACAGTCTGTGAACAGAGGTTTCATAGAGTTTTTATTATGATGCTTTAAGCTGTATTCTGTAAAAAATGCTATCGGACGAAGGCCAATGATTGTGTCATCATGATCTACTTAAATAAAGTATTGTAAAAATTTAGTTTTATCAAGAAACTTGGATAAATACAGTTCAGGTGTTTAAAGGCATGTCAAGTAGGTATTATACAGAATTCCAACGATAAGCGTGTGTATTGTTTGGTGTTTGTTTGTGTCTTTGTGTATGTGTAGGCAGTGTTCTTTAACATGGTGTACTTTTGTATCTTGTTCTGACGCATGTAGCATCACAGCTGTGCTTCTTTTTCTTTCAGAAAGGCGAGGTGGATAAAAGTAAAAGGCATTCAATTGTGTGTGAACATTGGGGCCCTCTCAATTCTCCCTGGGACATCAAAGAGACACAGCACGACGCTCCGCTATTAGAGTCCATGGGTGGGATGAAAATACATTACAAATATATCTACTCTGCGCTGAAATCCACGGCGAGGGTTTCATAACAAAGAGCAGACTCCTCTCAATCATTTGTCTTCTCTAAGGATTGTGATTAATCTAACCTTTGATGTTGTGAAACAACGGGGAGGAGGAAGAGATGGGAGAGATGAAGGGGCGCTCGGGGAGCTGCATGGGGATGTAAAGGCTTAGTAATGCACGGCTTTCAATGCCATGCTAATGAAGCAAATTGAATTGAATCACGCAGGATATTGAGACTGTATTGCGGGGGGCGACACAGCATGAAGGCACAATGCACGGCATCTTAAAGATTAGGCTGAGATACGGGGAGGACAACTCAACTCTCAGAGCGAGAGGGGGAACAGAAGTGCAGGATTAATCACCGCCCACTACATATCATGTGTGTCGATAACGCGATGCTGTGCGTATCAACATACACATCTGCTCGTGCACAGGCGGAGATAAGCTGGAAGGTGTGCATTGCAGCCAGGCGGTGCAGAAATGTGAAACACATCGGCATGCAGACATGTATGTGGAATTCACAGACACAATGCACAGTGTGTGTGTAGGTGCTGAGTGTGTGCGTGTGTGTGTGCCTCCAAGGTTATTGGGCGCAGGAAGTGCCATTAGGTGTGAGTTAGGCAGAATTAAAAATGAACCCGCTGTCATGCATTATTAAAAACACCCTAATTGCATTTGTATACGTCTATGAGATGCGCTTTACGTGTGCCAGCATGCACGTTTCAGGCTGTCTTACATATAGGACTACTTGCTATTTTCTTAATCATTAAGTGCCGTTTCAAATCCAAACCCTCTCTTGGTGTTGGTGCTGACTGAGAGGCAGTTATTGCCTCTCCTAAACCTCTTCCTACAGCTAACAAATTCCTTCAAAATTCACCTGACCAAAGCAACTACCAAAGAACTCGGCTGGCAGATGGCTCGCTGTCATCCTAACTTTGATCACAGTATAACATGGGGGACTATTTCTGCACAGAGCTCAGGGTATGATAGTGGCTTATACGTAGCAACATTGCCCCTGTGTGGTGAAAGGAAAGCTGAGCTGAGCTGAGGAGAGTCTGAAGGAGAACAATTGACATGTTATTTTGAAATAAATGTATGCAGGTGGGGTAACCTCCTTTTTAGTCATGTATATACAAACAGAATATTCAATAGATTTGTTATTAAGTCTTTATTTACTATGTATATTGAATCTACCTAATCTAATCTATTTTGAATAATGATTTAATCCTTTGTAATATTTGACAGTTAATTAAAATGTAGCTTGGACAAAAAAAAAAGAAATAATAATTAAATGAAATTTAATACAAATATTGGTGACTAGATAAAGCAACAGTCAGAATTAACGTTTTGGCAAAAGGCTAATTTAGGTATTATTTACCAGGAGTTTAACATCTTAAATCAGTTTTATTGTGTGTGCTTTGCTCAGATTTGATATACAGAAGACATAAGAAAAAACCCTACGCACTATAATGAGTTTAAAATCAAACATGACATCCCCTTTTTCCAAGTGAGCCCGTCTTAAAACCAGAGGAAATAAAAGAGAAAGACACAAAAACACAAATGTGGAATAATCTGAAGTGGTGCTATTTTGACAATCATAGAATAATCCATTCTCAAAGCAAGAAGCTAATTTAGACATTAGACATTGGTCATTGTTCTACTGGAAATACGTTTGAAATGAAGAAGGATCAACTCGTTCAGCATACCCACTGAATACAAAACAAACACACGACATGTTATAAACTGTTGCTTTGACTAGTTTAACACTATTTTAAGCATTTCTTTAGTTACCTTTGTGCTGATGTAGCATTAATTAAGTAATGAAGGTCATGGCCTTAATGCTATGTGTGGAGGAAACTTCTGTGCAACAATGCAGTGGGAGTCACCGACTCATGAAGGAGACACGGGACGAGCAGGAGTTCTGATGTCAAACACTGAGATTTCATACTCGGCCGAAGACATTCACATCACAAGTCACACAGTCAAAGGTTCTGACTGCACGGGTGGGTTGCCATGTCAAATCTGATCAGCCTCGCATCTCGATAGACCTTTTAACTAGTTTACAGAGAGTCAAATCCACATATTGGGGATGGGCGGAAAACATCTGCAGACACAGGAGATGTCTCTCACATCTGTGGAGCTTAGAAAGCCAGCGTTCACACACTCGCAAAACCCCCCTGTGCCCGCTAGGTCAGGCCATAAAACCTGGTGTCAACATACGACTGCATTAACACATTCCTTACGGGAGATTAGAAGCAGGGATGGTCATAAATGTCAACACACAGAATAAGGTTAAATGTCTAGGAGTAAAGACAAACTGAATCCCTAACACTATGTATATATGTAATTGTGTTTGAAGTTATGGTTGTCAAACTGCATTACTTGAGTTTCTGGTCTCTTGCAGGAATCTGAATGAAAAGAAAACACAACAATGACCTTAACGATCACCGTAAACATTTGTTTTGGAGGACGTGCTAGCAAACATTTACTTGAGTACAGATCCAGAGACACGGATCAATAAGTCGTGTTTCTGTCCCACTGACAAATATTAGCCCAGTTTTCACTGTTGTTCAACTTTCAACTACATTTTGTTTTCTATTATCTGCTTTAAACTCAGGTTCGATTCAGGTGAGACGGGTTCATTTGATCTTTTTTGCTGAAAAACACTCATAAATCTGAGGGGAAACTGGTGGCAATAATTCTGAGTGGGTTGTTATAACTACAAGGGACCCCTTTGTACATGGCATGATGTCATTTTCCCTATTTTTAATATCAAAATGTTAATTCATGAAGCCATAACTTTGCTTTTCACTTCTGACCATACTTTACGGGATGATGCATTGGTCACCATACAATGCTAACCTGAACAAGTAGCAGAACAAAACTGATTGCTTTAGTTCCTTTAAATTGATGCACTAACAAGTCTGTGTTTTCAGATCTTATATACATCAACCGATGAGAATTAGAGGCAGATGCACCTTACTGCAGGGGTTTGTGATGTTTTCCTGGCAGCTGTTGACATCAGACGCATAAACAAAGAGAGAAGAACATTGAAATGACTAATACTTTCAAGTGCTGCTTACTCAATCCACAAAATAGTCGCGGTAAATCAAAAACTACTTGTAGCGTGAAAACTCGTCGAAAAATGTCACATGAACTCAAAATATTAAATTGTAGAACTCTTTTACTACTTAAAGGTCACATGTCGTGCTTTTCCGGTTATCGCCCGTCCCCTTGTGTGTTATGAAGGTTTTTATGAACGGTCTGCAGAGTCACAAACCCTCAAAGTACACCCTGTAGCGCAGGGGTGTCAAACTCAAGGCCCGGGGGCCAAATCCGGCCCGCGACATAATTTTATGTGGCCCTCAAGAGCTTGCAAATAATATACAATTGGTGTAATTGTTGAATATTTGCTTTAAATTATTTGCCCTAGACTTCTGCTTTCAGACGTAGTTATTCAGGAAGATATTACCAGAACTGATAATAATCCAATGCAGGCCAACAATGTAATATAATAATACATGATTTATATTATATTAAAATTGAAAACCGGCCCTTTGAGTGCCACTATAATGCTGATGAAATTGAGTTTGACACCCCTGCTGTAGCGAGTAAAACTCTAACACAGAAAAGACCTGCCCCAGAACGCCTCGTTGGAGATGTATCTGTTTCCATTGTTTGCTTCTTGGGTTCTGTGACGTGTGAACACCCAGATCAACAACAAATGACCGGAGCCCCTCACACACCCAACCCTGTCTCCTAAAAATCACGTTCCCACAGAACTAAACTGCATTCTCAATTACGTTTAGCTAGAAACGTATTTTCTCGTTTATTTTCTACATATCTTTGCCATTTATTGTCTTGCTTATAATAATGATAATAGTCACCCATCTCTAAACCCAGCATAGCGTTCAATTAGACTTTACAATCTGCCTGCGGGAGAGAAATAAATGCCTCTTATCACAGCTGTTAAACTATAACACACACCGCCCGCCTCACCTTTGACCCTCCACATGCATCTCAGGTGAAACCGTTTGAAATAGCGCTGTGGTTGCACCATGGATACAGCGTGTGTTTCTGTGCTCTTTGAAAGCTGTATTGATTATGGCTGCCGCTGAGAGACAGCCTCTGTTGAAACTAAAGAGCATGGAGGCATCAGAAAGCAATGCAAGATATATTCCACATTTCATAATGAACTGTGGTTGTGGTAACCTCGATATAAACCCACCGGCAACTTTGCATAATCCCACACTAAGCAGTTTAACAATAATTGATGTGCACATATGCTCGGATTATGATAAGGTAGCTCCAGCTGATAACGGTGTGTTATCTTGCATTGATTCTTAAAGAGACCTTGTAGTCAAAACTCTTGTGGGACATTTCTGAAAAAATACACTTTTTAATGTCTAACTTTAGGTAAATACTGCTGTGGAGATACATTTGCGTCAACACAACTGTACTCCCTTGAACTTTGTTGCTTTGATATGAAACCGGAGAGCGATATTTCCACTGGCACTAAAAAAGACTCGAGGAATGAATTAAGGTGCAGGCATTTGAGGTAATCAGCGCTCGTCTCTTTCCATGCTCCATCTTCCCTCCATTCCCACACATTAGAGTGCAAATGGAAAAGTGCAGCAGGCTCTTTAAGTGCATCCAAGTCTGTGTGCACACACTTAGTGCACAGACACAGGAGGTATATTAAGTAAGGGATAATGTGCAGCGGTGCGGCCGTTATGGGAAAAGAACACCCGACAGGCTGATCAGGAGCCCGACGCGATCTTACACGGCCACATTCTCAACAAAGTAACGATATGACTTGATTGAAATGCTTTTAGAGATTTAGAAAATGTTTTTATTGATTTAAAAAATAGTACGCTATTATTTATTTAAATTGACATGCATCCGCTAAGAAAAGTAGTCCGTTGTTACCGTTTGAGCTAACGTAGCAACGGCAGGAACTGCTTCGATTGCGTTTTTGAGGACCTTTTGATTCCAGATTTGAAAACATCGTTGCTTGCTTTAAAAGTAGCACAACTCATGATGTCAAACCTTGGGAAGTATCTAGATATCCCTGCCCTGATGCCAAAGGAACTGCACACTGAATATGTGTCGCTGTCTGATGTCTATGTCTGGACCGCTGCGTAAAAAGGAGGGTTTCTGCCCCGTTACTTTTCGGCCAAACTGTATAGGCCTACAGTTCAATCGACCGGACTTCTTTCTGCAGATGTAAGCATCCTTAACAACGGTCTGTCTGTTCTGTCTGTCGCGTGTTCTGAATTGATCAATCAGAATCGAGTATTCAACTAAACCATGTAATAAACGTCCTTAACAACGGTCAATAAATCCTTGACAGCAATCTGTCTGTTCTGGATTCATAACGTGTCACGTCTTCTGAATTGACCAATCAGAATCGAGTATTCAACTAAACCATGTAATAATGTAATATGAACGATGAACATTAAGCGCAGCCGCAGGTTTACAACGCACGGTGCAAACTTGGACTTGTTATCATACTCTACACACAATGATGGAGTTATCAGTTGGACCCTGTACTTTATGTCCACACACACACAAACACACACACACATTTGCCGATGCATATAAAGGGGTTGGGATTTAACGGTGTCTCTTAGTCTGACAAGCGTACGGTTAACTGATATCTCCACTCATCAACATCAAAAATGCCTGCAGACTATAATGGACGATGGGAGATGGTGAGCAACGACAAATTCGAGGACATCATGAAGGCCATCGGTGAGCTCCACTTTTAATTATTACAGTATAGAAGGAGAGTCAATTAGCAGGTTGTCTTTAAATATTCAGCCAAGTCGAGAGGGGGGAATGAGCAGGATGTTTGTGTGACAGAAAGAGTGAGAGAGAGGAGGAAAGTAGAGGAATTCTCTGGCACTGCTTCATCTCCTCATTGAGCTGCTGTCAGGACGAGTTAACCTCTATTCTGAGAGCCGCTGCTGTCTGTTACAGCGCCAAATATTGATTCAGCCCTTTCTGCATACTCCTGATCCGCCGAATGGTAAAACGAGATCCGACCCTGGATCAGGCAGCAGGCCAGCTTGTAATTTAAAAAAACGGAGGAAGGAAGATGGAGCCCTTTTTGGGCCAGCGTCGTCGATCAGGCCCCGAAAAACGTTCATTATTCACGACTTTATCTGCAATTCATAAAACATCCCGGCTACTCAACGAAATCCAGGGAATCCTGAAGGCCTCCGCCTCATTTCCATGGAACGGATGGGAAAATGACATCCTTATGGAAATTGGTCAAAAATATTATTTAGATGGGCCTCGTCTGCGAGAGTGATGGCACGGAATTGAATTTTCACGTTTAGGCAAATGGATATGAATATCTGAGTGATGCGGTGCTAAGAGCGCGACGTCGAGCGAGGAGGAGGAACTCATTTGACTCGGAGTAAGGTCATATTTTAAAGTGTAAATGAGACTGTCAGAAAAACCATAGAAGAAGAATCCTAATAAGCCGCCTGGAGTGTCACACGTGTGTCAGTGGATGTGTGCATGTGTGTGTCAGTGTACAGAAAGGTTATTAACTATTCACCAAACTGACTGACAGTCGTGTAAGAAGTTCTCAAATCCTTAATTTTAGTAAAATTGGAAACACTATTATCTTAAAAAACGAAATTCTAAATAATTAACTACAAAATGTACTTTTAGTATCCAAGGTCCTTTGGTTTGCAGGGTGGCTCTTTTCACATATGATAGAATATTGTTAGGTTTGTAATTTGTGTCAATGTTAAGCCAATTTAAGAAATGTATTAAAAAAAACAGTAGACCAGTAGCACAATACTGCATCTTAGCATATCATTTTTTTAGATATAAAGGTCCTACATTTAAATTCTCAGGGGACCTATCATGGAAAATGTACTTGTTGATGTCTTTTATACATCAACATGTGTCCCCGGTGTGTCGGGGAACTCACGCAGCGTCAGAAAATAAAACCCTCTCTCTTTTCCTCCGTACACAAATCTCTAAAAACGGGGAACAACGGAGCTGATCCAGATTTGCGTCCGATATGACGTAACATCTGAAATGTGGACCCACGGGCCAATCAGAAACATTGCTATCAGAAACAATGCCCGACTGTTTTGGACGTAATATGGTCGGTGTTTACATTAGCATGGCTAACACTCAGAGCTAACCTGTACTGGAGAGCATTACATTACATTGCATTGCTTTTAGCTGACGCTTTTATCCAAACGACTTACAATAAGTGTGTTCGACCAACAAGACACAACCTTGAAGAAAACAGAATCATAAAGTACATCAGGTTTCATAGAGCCAAACATTTCAAGTGCTACTCAACTGGCTTTAGGTAAGCCAGCCCTTTGTTAGTATATAAGTTCTTTGTTAATAGTTCTATCGCTCGAAGTGGAGTCGAAAGAGATGAGTTTTCAGTCCGGAAGGTGTGTAAGCTTTCTGCTGTCCTGATGTCAATGGGAGCTCATTCCACCATCTTGGAGCCAGGATAGCAAACCCACGTGTTTCTGCTGATGGGAACTTGGGTCCCCCTCGCAGCGAGGGTGCAGCGAGTCGTTTGGTTGATGCAGAGCGTAGTGCACGTGCTGGGGTGTACGGTTTAACCATGTCCTGGATGTAGGAAGGGCCAGATCCATTCGCAGCATGGTACGCAAGCACCAGTGTCTTGAAGTGGATTCTAGCAGTTACCGGAAGCCAGTGGAGGGAGCGGAGGAGCGGCGTGGTGTGGGAACATTTAGGAAGGTTGAAGACCAGACGAGCCGCTGCATTCTGGGTGAGCTGCAGAGGTCGGATGGCACATGCAGGTAGACCAGCCAGGAGGGAGCTGCAGTAGTCTAGGCGTGAGATGACGAGAGCCTGGACCAGAAGCTGCGTCGCTTTCTGGGTCAGCTGGGGACGCATGTGTGTGAAGAAGCAGGAAGTAAAAAGGAACTCACCTCCATACTGTTTCAGATCCTTGATAATCCATGATATGGCGTTTCATCACCGCAGTATCAGTCGGTAGAATCTCCCACATGAGCTCAGCCCTTTCATTCATTCTATCCATTTTTCTTTTTTTTAAAAAGCTTTATCCCCAAATCAGCACTTTTGAAACAGGAAGTGAAATAGAGGGATATGAGGCATGGCTAGAATGATCTGTTTGGTATTTCGAGCAAAACACTTCATAGACATGTTTTTTATTTTATTTTTTTATACATCTGAGAGACCTATGCTATTGCCTAAAAATAGCATGATAGGTGACCTTTAAGTAAAGCACGGACACATCAGCAAAAATTACTTCAAGTATTTATTCCGCAGAAAAATGGCCTCCATTCGGGATATATTATCATTTATGTGACATTATTAGGTTGTTAGAGAAACTAAATTGTGATAAACAAAACATTGATGTCAGGACTTTCTATCACATTTTTTTGCAATAAATGTTATCTTTTTATATCTCAGTCATTGCACCGGTTAATCGTTAGAGATGATAACGGCCAATTAGAGCCAAGGACATAAAAGAAGGAACTCGTGTTTGCTTACTCTCCAAAGCACACATACACACAACTATGCTACGGTGAAGTTTGGTTACCGGAGTCATAGTGTTTAAGTGTCCTTGTTGTATGCTGAATGGAAAAAGTGATTTAAATTAAATGGACGTAACTTGACGATAAATAGACTGAGAGTTAAACGGGAAACTTTGTATCTGACTTCTTCAAGCTCAAGTGTGCGTCAATCACGTAAACGAAGCGGATCCTCAGTGGCTTAAAGCTTTGGCTTAGCCTCTTCACACAACATCTTAATATAAGTAACTAAAGTTTCAAAATACACGTAGTAAAGTAAAAACAGTTAAGTATAATGAAATGGAAATACTCAAGTAAATGAAAAGAATGTTAAAATCCCACTTGAGTACAATACTTGCCGACTGGTTCTCTCTTCTAACGCTGACATGCTCTCCCGTGCTCGCAGACATTGACTTTGCCACCAGAAAGATAGCGTCCCACCTGAGCCAGACCAAGGTGATCGTGCAGGACGGAGACAAGTTTGAGACGAAGACGCTGAGCACCTTCAGGAACTACGAGGTCAACTTCACCATCGGGGAGGAGTTCGAGGAGCAGACAAAGGGCCTGGACAACCGGAAGGTCATGGTAGGACTATTTTCTTCTTGTTTACACCAAAGTGCTTCCGCATGGATTATTTGTCGTCACTTGTAAAACACTACATTTGAGTAATAACCACGATGTGTGTTTTTGTGGTTATAAAGACAACGGTTACCCGGGATGGGGACAAGCTGGTGTGTGTTCAGAAGGGCGAGAAAGATAATCGGGGCTGGAAGCAGTGGATCGAGGGAGACATGCTTCACCTGGTGAGACAAAAAGTGACGTAAAATAAGAGAAAAGTGGTAAAAGTTTTGCCAGGAAATAAAATGTTTTCTTAAAGTTCACCTATTATGCAAAACCCACTTCTTCATGTCTCTTCTACATCAGCATGTGTCCCCTCTTCTTCATGTCTCTTCTACATCGACATGTGTCCCCTCTTCTTCATGTCTCTCTCTCTTCTACATCAACATGTGTCCCCTCTTCTTCATGTCTCTTCTAAATCGACATGTGTCCCCTCTTCTTCATGTCTCTTCTACATCAACATGTGTCCCCTCTTCTCCATGTCTCTTCTACATCAACATGTGTCCCCTCTTCTTCATGTCTCTTCTACATCAACATGTGTCCCCTCTTCTCCATGTCTCTTCTACATCAACATGTGTCCCCTCTTCTTCTTGTCTCTTCTACATCAACATGTGTCCCCTCTTCTTCATGTCTCTTCTACATCAACATGTGTCCCCTCTTCTTCTTGTCTCTTCTACATCAACATGTGTCCCCTCTTCTTCTTGTCTCTTCTACATCAACATGTGTCCCCTCTTCTTCATGTCTCTTCTACATCAACATGTGTCCCCTCTTCTTCATGTCTCTTCTACATCAACATGTGTCCCCTCTTCTTCATGTCTCTTCTACATCAACATGTGTCCCCTCTTCTCATGTCTCTTCTACATCAACATGTGTCCCCTCTTCTTCATGGGCGTGGGGAGGGGCTCCTTATTTTCATCTAAAGTAACAGACAGAGAATCAGCACTTTGGAAACAGGGCTGAAACAGAGGGGATTATGGGTAATGCTGCAATGATCTGTTTGGTGTTTCAGCCAATCAGAGACAGGCTCTGTATATACCTGAGACCTGTGATATATTGATGAACAATAATAGGGGACCTTTAATGAACTGCATGCACTCTTTTTAGCTGACCCAGATAAGATTATTCAAAAGGAAAAACACTTTCTCCCTTCACCTACTGAAGATGAAATATTTCCCAACCCTCGATTAGAATTACATTATCGCAATGACAATAAAAAAGATATTGAAGCGCTATCTATAACACCTAGATGTAATCTGCCTGATTGTGTTATTAAGAGACAGTCGTTGCATCATGTTGAACTCAGTCTAAAGGTCTGTTCTCTTTCAGGAAATCCACGTGCTCGACAAAGTCTGCCACCAAGTGTTTAAGAAGAGCCAATAAGAAGAACCCTATCTGTCCTGTGTTGCATATTTCTGCATATTTCTAATGTGTAATAAACTGACTTGAAACCCCTGTACCTTTTTTCATTTAAAGAAAATCCTAATAAGAGCAAGCAGGTTGTGTTTCCATTAAGGTCGGACTTTTTATTGTCACAGAAGTAATACATTAACTTATATGCTGAATTTTCCCATTTGAAGCACAGAAATGTCCCTCTGGACAGTCATTAGACAGCAGGTGGCAGTAGAGAGTTTGGAAGAATGTGCTTTTGAATAATTTTGGGCAATATTTATGGAGTAAAACAGCGTTTCCGCCAGAGGGGCGTCTTGCCGTAATTTGACGCCCTTAATCAGCTCGGGACGTCCTGAACTCGAGCCGAGGGCATCCAAAAATATTAATAATTCGAAAGAAGATCGAGAGTTTTTATCGGTTGAAATGACGAAAACGAAAAAGAACACGGACATCCCTCTGTTGGAGGGGCAAAGGAGTCTGGTGGGATTCTTTTCGGAGTATTGAAGATCGTTTCCCCAACATCGAAGGTGCCTGCGACAGGACAACACGGAACGTACGCGATTTGGACGCGGTGAGGGGGGGCGGGGTTTAGTGGAGCACGCGCATGAGCTGCGAGCACCAGAGCCTCGCAGCGGCGAAACTGAGGCTCCGTGGTAAACTGTGGATGAAGAGCCTTTTGGGAGCCGAAACAGCCGGAGCTTTAAGAGAGCCGAGCCAAATGATCCGGCTCGTAAACATACAGTATCTATAAGGGACTGCTCAAGTCAAAATTCAAAACAACCCCCCCCTCGCCACCCCGCTCTCGGGGTGGACGCCCTCTCAGCCCTGGTCTGGCGGAAACACTGGTGTAAAATCTTCAATAAATATGGTATAATCTTCAATATTATACAGTATATTTCTACCAAACTCACTACACACATATACTGTTGGTCATACTACAGCAGAGAGTTTGGAAGAATATGGTGTTTCCAACAGGAGACTATATGTGTGTAGTGAGTTTGGTAACACTCCACCTAGTGAAGATATTGAAGATTACACCATATTTATTGAAGATTTTACACTATAAATATTCCCCAAAATTATTCAAAAGCACATTCTTCCAAACTCTCTAATGTAGTCTGAGCAACAGGAGACTATGGTGTGTGTAGTGAGTTTGGTAGTAATATACTGTATAATAGTGATTGAATATTATTGTATTCTCTTTCTTCGGAGTTGCACTTTGCAGACGGTCCCTGAGCACTCGTTTCTTCTCCGGCTGCAGACTGTTTAGTGTCATATAGACCGTTCGGCCACACGAGGACGACCGAATACGGCACTAAACGACTGTGGAAATGATAACGGGTCCCAAGGTGGATAGAACGGCATACGCAACGCTCTGGGGGGTCCAACGGCTCCGTGTGTACGCCCTATACCATGGGTCGGCAACAGGCAGCCCGCGGGCCATTGTTGGCCCCGCTTTTTTTTTTAACAACATAGGACTGAGAGTCGCACATCAGGGTTTCCGTTAGCCGGTAATCACCGGTTTTTATCTGGTAAAATTAATTAAAACCCGGTAAATTCAAAACCTGCTGGTCAAAATGTCTGGTAATAATTAGGGAGGCTCCGATCGATCGGCCGCCGGTCATTATCGGCCGATATTCACTCTTAATACTGTAGTTTGATCGGTGCTCTCTATAAAGGCCGATCAGCAGAGCTGGATCTGATCGATATGGACATAAACGCGAGTGAAGTGTAACCGGACCGAGAAAGAGATCAGATCAGCTGCTGCATAATCACCTGAATCCCCGCCCACTGTTGAGCGCGCTGCATGAGAAACTGACGGGCTGTCAGGAGAGAGAGGGAGGGGGAAAGAGGGAGGGAGAGAGAGAGGGAGAGGGGAAAAGAGAGGGATCCGTTTCTCCCGTGTTATTATTCAAAGTTAATGTAAACTTTTGAATAATGTACTTCATCTACTACAAGTAGTTTGTTTGAATGTAATACTTATGTTGTTTGTTGTTTGTGGAATCATTTATTGAAAAATGAATCTGAACTTTTCGATCTGTTAGGATTATAAACTGAAGCAATATAAAAATGACTCCCATTAACTGAGTTTTAAACATCAGCATATCCTGTCATAGTCCGGTGATTACCTGCTAACGGAAACTTTGCTACACCATTCTTATTATTATTATTGAAACATGACCGGTAAGTTTCAAATTTGTCCGGTAAAATAAATTATGTCCCGACATATCCGCTTACATTCATAATGTCAGCGCGGGGAAGCGGCGCTGTGGAAGAGCAGAGTGGCAGGGAGAGCTGTCATCTTCCCTTTACAAGCTTCAAACATGTATTTATCGAGTGATTTTGGAAATAAAAGTTCCATATTCTGAAAGCCAAGACTTTGTTTATTTAAAATCAAACAAAACACCCGAACCCTGAAAAACTAGTTTTTTACGCAAATCCACGTTTATTATGAAATGAGCCGTTGAGACTTCCGACTGATTTCGATAGAGCGGGTCACATATGGCAAATGTGTGGTTGTGGGGAACCAGGTCAATTAAAGTACTTATTTAACTATTAAATACATTGAGTTTGAGTAAAATACTTGGTTACTGATTAATGTAGGTTATAATATATTAAATTGCAAAGCAAAACATGCTGTAATTGATTATTTCGATATTTTTTAAAAGGTTTTCAACCTGAAAGAATCCTAATGTGTCCTTGAAAAGTTGAAATAAAGAAAAGGAAAAAGGATTCGAGTTGTCCATGCGTCCTCTGTTGCCCCTCAAGCCTCTCAAATGGGCAAACACTCAAATAAATGCCAAAAACCCAGAGAACTTGACAATACCTATCAGAATAAAAGTATGTTAAATAACACTGCCTAGTTAATAACTCTACTCAGTGGAGGCTCGTCCATTGAGGAAAGGGAGGACCATCCTCCCTACAATTATTCAGAGAAAAATTTACTTTGAAGAGAACAACAAATACACCTCAATTTAAAAGATAAGTCTGTTAAAATAATAATAATAATTCCTTACATTTATTATAGCTTTTTCAATGACTCAAAGCGCTTTACATATACACACATTACACATATATCATACATGCAATGGCCACAGGAGAAAGTTCAGGTGAAGTGTCTTGCCCACTGACACACCGGCTTTACAGACGCAGCAGCAGCGGGTTTCACCCCTTGATCTGATGATCATTGCACAGCACACTGCGCCACACCGTCCATCTTCACGCCTCGAGGTCATCGAGGCGCTTTTACAAGTATACATTGGTATCATACATGTACTGTGGACAATACCCACAGGAGCAAATCCGGGTGAAGTGTCTTGCCCAAGGACACAACGGCCTAACGCAGTGGGGAGTTTCGAACTGGAGTTCCCCAGCACTCCCCCTTGATCTGATGATCGGATGCACAGACCACTGCGCCACCCGTCCCACGACAGATAATAGCCCTGGCTTTGGGACTGAAATGGGGCTAGAGAGAACGAGCCTCCCTTTGGGCGGGTCTAGCCAGAAGCTCTGGATTGGGCGCCTATATTAGTGAACCAATCAGCGGATCTGACTGCGCATCAGAGTGTTGATGGGGAGGCTTATCAGCGATATCAGAGTTTTTTCTGAACCAGGGAACAGGGGCGCTGCGCCCTCTTACCAAAATCAATTCCTTGAATTAGGCTTTGATTATGTTCTGGCCCGCCATCTTGTGGCTCAGCAAAAAATTGGCCCAAGGCCAAACTTACTTGCCTACCCCTGCCCTATACGATCATTTTCTGATAATGATGAGGCAATAGCACCGCCTCTCCCCACCTCTGCTGCTCACCCCGCGTCAAAGTAAACTGCACCCTGAATTCAGATTATTTATCTTTCTCTCGATATGGACCTAAACGCGAGTGAAGTCTAATCTGACAGGACGGAGACACGCAGCTCTGCTCCCCTGCAGCTCCTCCCGCTGCAGCAAAACACACACTTCAAGTCAGATCATCACCCTTAGCTATTTTAATTACCTCTCAAACTCCCTAAACTAGTTATAAATATGTTTATTTTTACAGTCGGCCGGGTCACTCATTACTGGATGAGCTGCTGCATGAGACAGACACTGACGCTGTCCGAAGAGAAGGAGGAAAGAGAGGCTCTGTGTATTTTATTATTATAATATATAGAGTCGTTATTCATTTGTTTTAAAGCTCAATAAATAACAAAGAAGACCTTTGACCGGCACTTTTATAATTTTGTCCGGAAGATTTCAACTTTAATACACGTTGACTGGCGAAAAACTCTGCCCGGTTCCCTCGGCCCCCACCGCGGAGAATAAACAGAAGGGCAACCATGACAACCATGCTTCTTCGCTGCTTTTGTGGAGGAAGTTACAGCGCCACCTACAGGCTCCTGCATATGTACTGCAGCTTCTCCAGCGGTTGGAGCTAAACGGAGCGGTCTCGTGCGGGCAGACACTATCCGGTGAATATTGCGTGGAAGCTTTTTTGCGATTGCGTTTGCGTGAATCCTATGCGTTTAGCCGTTTTCGTCCTCGTGTGGCCGGGGCATAAAATCGCTGCATAGCCGATTTATCTGGACTGGATTATCCCAGAGGGTCTAAAGATTCTTTATAACCCAGTTTGAGATTTGTGAAACCTTTATTCTATTTGTGAAAATTAAAAAAAAGGGAGATTTCAGTGCTTTTTTCGCATCTTCACCACATTAGACCAGGTCCTGATCTAAAACCACTAGACCTGCACTCATCAAATCTGGACTGGATTATCCCAGAGAGTCTAAAGATTCTTATTACCCAGTTTCAGATTTGTGAAACCTTTATTCTATTTGTGAAAATACAAACACAGGTGGAAGGCTGAGGTTGCTGCAGCAGGCCAGGATCAGGGTCAGAGAGTGATCCTTGCAGCTGGGCAAGCCTTTATGCCTTCTTGAGGCTCCGCCTCTAGATGGGCGGGCACAAACAGGACGACACTCCCAGTACCTGCCAGAGGACAGCAAGGCAGGGAGCACAGCCAGGCAGAAGGGGGGAGGGGTCGTCACAACATGTTCTTTTGTTTTGTTTTATTGTTCTGTCTTTTTATTTATTTAAGTATTCCAGTAATGTATGTTGCATGTTTTAATTTGATTGTATTTACTTGTTTAAATGAAATTAGTTTTAGGTTCACTTATAAAATCTGTCCAGGGACAACAGATGAAAAATAGCCTCTTGGCTAACTCTGGCACATTTACAGGAATGTTAATTAATGTGCACTGTCCCTGTTAAACAAATGAATGAATACATACAAATAAGTGTATGCTCCTCATTTAGGTGATAATTCTTTATCTACAAAGTTTTCGTATCTTAAATACTGTTTCATAGCAAACAACAAAAGGAAAGGAATTCAGGTTCATGAGATAAAGAGAAAGGCTAACCTTCAGTCTTCCATCCACTCTGAACAGCTTCTGCTGCTTTGTCCTAAAGCTAAACAGCAATTATTTTTCTGAGAGAGAAGACAGGATTACAATGAACCAACTTTCTCATTCCATTGTTACCAAAGTGTTATTTTCTAATCTTGTAATGTTTTTCACATTCCAAGCAATCCTAGTACTCAAGATGACATACTGTAATTAGGCAAACAAAGCTTGTTGCTTAAAGTAAACTTGAACAATGCAAGTTATAGACTATATTTAATTTCCTGTTGACATGTTTTGCCTTCAACTGTAAATACATGAAGTTTATATAAGTATACCTACTTATCTGTTGAGTTTTTATTTGCAACAAAAAATTATAATACATTTGAGAAGTAAAGACTTTATTCTTCCTTAATTAGCCGTCCATACTTACCTGATTTGATGAGTCTAGGTCGAGTGGTTTCAGATCAGGACCTGGTCTAATGTGGTCTACATGTGAAAAAAGCACTGAAATCTCCCGTGTTCGTATTTTCACAAATAGAATAAAGGTTTCACAAATCTCAAACTGGGTTATAAAGAATCTTTAGCCTCTCTGGGATGATCCAGTCCAGATAAATCGGCTATGCAGCGATTTAAGAGGTTCAAACACGGAGGATTGTTCGCTCAGCGCTGTAAATTAAATGTCCCTTAACTTTCCCCTTAACTGCTGAATCGGATGCTCTGAATCGGAAGCCAACTTCAGCGTCGTTTGTGGTTGTGCAGTTGTGGGCTGGGAAATAAGACCTGGATGTGATGTAAGGGATAGCGTGCAGCGAGGCGGCCATTACGGGTAAAAGAACACCCGACGGGCTGAACAGGGAGCCCGACGCCAAGCATGCAGTTTGCTTTTCGGCCAAAACTGTATACAGATAAATCGAACTGATTTATTTCTGTGTGTGTGTGTGTGTGTGTGTGTGTGTGTGTGTGTGTGTGTGTGTGTGTGTGTGTGTGTGTGTGTGTGTGTGTGTGTACATTGCAAGAAAGTGAGAGGTTCCCGTATAAATTGTTTTGTCTGGAAGGTGTGGGGGGACATAAGCACAATAAATATGTGTGTGTGTGTGTGTGGACTAGCATTACTATACTTGTGGGGACCTAAATCTGTTTACATAGTCACGTGTGGGGACTCGCCGCCCTTATGGGGACAAAATGGAGGTCCCCATAAGGGGAATCATTAATTGTAGGGTGAAGGCTTGGTTAGGTTAAGGGTTAGGGTTAGGCATGTGTTGGTTATGGTTAAGGTTAGGATAAGTCTCCAGGAAATGCATGTACGTCAATGTAATGTCCCCTGAAGTGATGTATACATGGTGTGTGTGTGTGTGTGTGTGTGTGTGTGCGTGCGTGCGTGCGTGCGTGTGTGTGTGTGTGTGTGTGCGTGTGTGTGTGTGTGTGTGTGTGTGTGTGTGCGTGCATGTGCGTGTGTGTGTGTGTGTGTGCGTGTGTGTGTGTGTGTGTGTGTGTGTGTGTGTGTGTGTGGAGATGTCTTCCATCTGCAGGATGAATACACTCATACTCATTCATTTCCTATGGCGGTCAATTTTGGCGGCGGCCGAAAACATCAAGGGTGTTTTTTCGCTGTTGAATAAATCACGAGGCCTCCGATCATCAGTTGTGTTCAGAGGCCTAGTCTGGAGGATAACGTAAGGTCTCGAGGCAATTGGACGAAAAACACAATATTTATGATCAAAAACAAAATCACTCGGTCACTTTTGACCCGAAACGCAAGAGGGTTAACAACGGTCTGTACTACTGGATTAACAACGTGTCACGTGTTCTGAATTGACCAATCACAATCGAGTATTCAACTAAACCATGTAATAACGTGGTTTAGCTGAAGGAAGCTCTTAACCATCCAGGATGTGATATCATCAACGAGAACAGCTGTGATGCCTGCAAAGAAATGTCAGAATCAAACTTGTTGAGTTTGACATTCAACCTTAAATTCTCTGTAATGTTTGCGTGATACAAAAAAACAAAAGGCTATTTTAATCGATGGTCATATTTTACATATTTTGCTAAGTATGTAAGGTTAAGACTAGTGGTGGACAAAGTACTCAGATATTTTATTTAAGTAAAAGTATGAATTCTACAGTGAAGAAATACTATGTAACCCAAACCCAGTTAGTAGCTGCTGCTTCCTGCCTCATGGAACACCCTGAGCCTTCCTCCTCTTTGCTTCTCAGTCCTTCAGATGAGCAGCACAGACACAGCGGTCGGTCAGTGTCTGTTGCATCAAAGTAACTTCACCACAGTGCATTGAGCAGGATGTGTGTACAGTTATAGTCTGCAACATGCCAACAACTCAATTACAGTGATGAAGAAATACGTTTCACACAACAGATATAAGCTCTGAGATATCATGAGTTATGCAGAGCTACAGTTTTTCTCGATTGCTAACACACTAAAATTCTACATGAAGCACAATTATTTTAACCCTTTCATGCATAGAGGTCACTGCAGTGGACAGCTATTCAAAAGGTGTTTTCTTGTATCTGCATTGTTTTTTTTTGCATAGTTGCACCATGAGCCACTACATAGGACCCTATTGCATCATCCCACACACTGCCACTCAGAGCCAAGTCAGTGGAAGTGCATGATACATGTCTCTAAACCAAGATGGACGACAGAAAGCCACATGGACCAAGTCACTCATCTATATCCTGCCAATCCTTTTATGGAAAGCGCCCCCTGCAGGTATAACAATGTTGGTGACATCAAGTAACAACTAAGGAATCATATAATTCATAAATTGTCAAAGTATTGATGTTATGTTTGCAGGAAATCATGATTAACCACCTCTCCACTACAGTGGACGTCATGCATCACTGGCTATATTTCAACTACAATTCGTACTGATACTGCTGCTGCTGTTGTTCCCGGGGCCGTCCCCCCCTACAGGCAGATCATGCAGACTGTGTGGTGCCTCACCTTGTGGAGGGGGCCACACCTTGTGGAGGGGCCTCACCTTGTGGAGGGGGCCACACCTTGTGGAGGGGGCCTCACCTTGTGGAGGGGGCCTCACCTTGTGGAGGGGGCCACACCTTGTGGAGGGGGCCACACCTTGTGGAGGGGGCCTCACCTTGTGGAGGGTGCCTCACCTTGTGGAGGGGGCCACACCTTGTGGAGGGGGCCTCACCTTGTGGAGGGGGCCACACCTTGTGGAGGGGGCCACATCTTGTGGAGGGGGCCTCACCTTGCGGAGGGGGCCTCACCTTTAGGCTTTAGAGTATGCTCAGCAGTGTGTACCCTCACCTTGTGGAGGGGGCCTCACCTTGCGGAGGGGGCCACACCTTGTGGAGGGGGCCTCACCTTGTGGAGGGGGCCTCACCTTGTGGAGGGGGCCACACCTTGTGGAGGGGGCCTCACCTTGTGGAGGGGGCCACACCTTGTGGAGGGGGCCTCACCTTGCGGAGGGGGCCTCACCTTTAGGCTTTAGAGTATGCTCAGCAGTGTGTACCCTCACCTTGTGGAGGGGGCCTCACCTTGCGGAGGGGGCCACACCTTGTGGAGGGGGCCTCACCTTGCGGAGGGGGCCTCACCTTGCGGAGGGGGCCTCACCTTGCGGAGGGGGCCACACCTTTAGGCTTTAGAGTATGCTCAGCAGTGTGTACCCTCACCTTGTGGAGGGGGCCTCACCTTGCGGAGGGGGCCTCACCTTTAGGCTTTAGAGTATGCTCAGCAGTGTGTACCCTCACCTTGTGGAGGGGGCCTCACCTTGCGGAGGGGGCCACACCTTGTGGAGGGGGCCTCACCTTGTGGAGGGGGCCTCACCTTGCGGAGGGGGCCACACCTTGCGGAGGGGGCCTCACCTTGTGGAGGGGGCCTCACCTTGTGGAGGGGGCCTCACCTTGTGGAGGGGCCTCACCTTGTGGAGGGGGCCTCACCTTGTGGAGGGGCCTCACCTTGTGGAGGGGGCCTCACCTTGTGGAGGGGGCCTCACCTTGTGGAGGGGCCTCACCTTGTGGAGGGGGCCTCACCTTGTGGAGGGGGCCTCACCTTGTGGAGGGGCCTCACCTTGTGGAGGGGCCTCACCTTGTGGAGGGGCCTCACCTTGTGGAGGGGCCTCACCTTGTGGAGGGGGCCTGTTATGGAAATCTAGGGCCCAACACAGCGCTCTGGAGAGTACAAGTCAAATGATCAAACAAATAAATGGTGAATCAAGCAAAGCTGTCTTTTGGTTATTTATTTGAAGCTTCAAATACACGACATAATAATATATTGTCACCGGTCGGGCAGAGTATGGAAAGTCTGCCCGAGAGTGCGCAGATCAATGGAAAAGCAAAGGTTATATAGAACCCCAGTGGGAACATGAGAAATCTGGATTCACACAGTCACATCTTGTTATTAGACATCTGGCCTTCAAGGGAGATAGCATAACGGTTCTCAGAGAAATGGAAGTTTGTGTGTGTCTGTGTGAGTCTCTTAGTAGCCAAAGCAGCTCTTTGGCCTTGAAGGAGAGGAAGCAGGGATATATAATAATAGTAAGAATATATCAGGAAATGAGAAGCATTTGGTTTAAGCATATGAAAGAAATAAGAAAAGGATTGATAATAGAATACAAATTTCCACTACAGGCCTCACCTTGCGGAGGGGGCCTCACCTTGTGGAGGGGGCCTCACCTTGCGGAGGGGGCCTCACCTTGCGGAGGGGGCCTCACCTTGCGGAGGGGTCCTCACCTTGTGGAGGGGGCCTCACCTTGTGGAGGGGTCCTCACCTTGTGGAGGGGGCCTCACCTTGTGGAGGGGGCCTCACCTTGTGGAGGGGGCCTCACCTTGCGGAGGGGGCCTCACCTTGCGGAGGGGGCCACACCTTGTGGAGGCAGTGTGCGAAAAAGTACACGTCCCACCGTCCGGGACGTGTTATTTACAATATCAGACAAGTAGATCTTTCAATTGACCTGTCCGGCGGACAAGTGACGTTTTTCGGCCTGATTTATTGACAAATTATTGATACATTCAGTTTACAAAAGGCAGAACTAATTCGCAAATTGTACGTGTCCGCCATTGTTCGTTTAGAAATGTAGTTTCGGTTCTGCTCGCCGCTTTCTGTACAGTTAACGGGGCGGGCGGAGCGGAGCGGGAAGTGTAGCACAGTGGCCGGGTTGGGAAGCAAAACTCGGTTCTGAGTAGGAACAAATAACAATTGTCCGGTACCGGGATTAATAAGAGTTGTGAGGACAGGAGGCGAGGCCGAGCCCCGCGGACTGCAGCTCTCTCTATGCTCCGTATCAGCTGATCGCTGCACGGTGCAGCTCAGCGTCTCTCTCTCTCTCTCTCTTTCTACACACAGCGGATCCGCTGCCCGTTTAACAGCCTCATCTTTGTCAAACTTACTTATGTTCTCTCTCTAACACGTAATGAAGGTTATTAAGCGTTTTAGCTCCTGTGTTGTTAATATTGACGCCATTTCCTTTATGAAGTGAAGCAGCCTCCCTGTCTGTGTCCTCACATCCCCGGACCCCCAGACTCGGAGGAGCACAGGCATGTCAGTATTGTTTATGAAGCAAGGCATAGAAAGTACATTATTGAAATGAAAATTCTATTTATTTCCTTTTACAAACAGTGGGCAGCTGCTCACTGTTTGTAAATAAATGCGTGCAATGCAAGCGTCTTTGAGTTGTAGAAAAGCGCTAGGCCTATACTGTAGGCTATAATATAATGTATTATTATTAGGTTATGTCCTATGTGTTGGACATGTGTGGTTGGACTGTCTCACAGGCAGGTTGCAGTGTAACATCAGAGGAGACTGGGCCAGTTGTACATTCTCAAACTGCACCACTTAGAAATAACTAAACAATACAGAGATTATTTTTATATAATTGTATTCAATAACCGTAAGAAATTCAACAGTATGAAGTGATTTGTAAATAGGAATACAGATTTGACTTAATGTTTTCATAAATATATTTTTCTCCCAGTTTGTCATGGGACTTATTTTGACCCTCTCAAAGAACCGGAACCGAGAACCCAAAATAACCGGAATCGAAAAGCAGAACCGGAATCGTTAAAATCCAAACGATACCCAACCCTTTGTGTGATGCAGTAAAATCTTACCGCTTGTCATAAAAACCGTGGGAAAATGTAAAATACGATGCCGAAGAAGAAGATTCCAGTGGCCCCAAATTTTGTCCATTCTGGACGAGTGAGAAATGTCTTCGGACAAGTAAATTACCAAACTCACTTGTCCATGGACAAGTACTCTCTAAAAACTTTTTCTCACACTGTGGAGGGGGCCACACCTTGCGGAGGGGGGCCTCATCTGAGATGCGCTTATGTGGCGCAATTAAGGTGGCGCGGCATGGTTTCGCCGCTGCGAGGCTCCACAGCACTCATGAAATAACGGTGCGCGGGGCCTCAAATTGGCCCCTGGCCCTGGTTATTCTTGAAAATACTTCATCTGCAATATCTATTTGGGCCGTAAATCAATATACTTATGTTATTATAATGTAATTTTAAGTTTGCACATCTTTATTTATCATTTTTTCAAAATGTACATCTCTTCAGTTCAAACCCTGAACGCATAGGCCTACTGTCCACCTGAGGGGACATATCAAAATCTCTTTGAAAAAACTAGATTAAAAAAAAAAAAGTTCAAATCTTTGATCTTCTTGATTTGAACTTTTTTTTTTTAACCCTAACCCTATAACACTTGGTAAAAAAATCCTGCCTGCGGCTTTCATAATTCATGCATGAAAGGGTTAACTGACACTCAAAGAGCAAAACATCGGCTCAAATCTCCAAAACTCTAAACATGTTTTCAGCTTTTCACACAATGTGCGAATCAACATGGCGCTTTGTGCAAACCTCTGCACACGTCTCTCCACGTGAGACACGGGAGTCTGACATGTCACGTGTTAGCAGGTTGAAAACACTGATATTCAAAAGGCCTCACACAAGAAGCACGCTCCACCTGACCAAACACCTGGTAGCATCATGTTGGCTCATCAATCAGGATGTTGGCACGATGAAAAGACCACAGGTGAGTACTTTCTACAGCAACATGGAAGCCAACAAGAGGAGAGGAGGAGGAAGAGGAAGAGGAGAGGAGAGGAAGAGTACCCTCTAATGAAATGTTATCACATGGTGTGACGATGAGAGGCTGGACGGAGGGTTCAGCCTAATCTAAACCGATGTCCTGTCGCCTCCTCTGTGATCCGGACACTTAGACCTGAAAACAGGTTAGTTAGTCGTAGCTCTGCATAATAACTCGTGATATCTCAGAGCTTACTTTTGAATAAAATGTGATTATTATTTTTTTCAACAACTCATTTGTATTTCTTAATTTACTGCATGTTACGCCCAGGTCTAGGGGAACTTAGGCGCAGCACAACATGTGCACTCTCCCCACTCCCAAGAACACGGACACTGAGTCAGAGAATGCCGTTTGGTACATTTAATTAACAAAAAATGATTACCAAACAGGAGTAACACAACCATAAAACAAACAAACCTTTAAACACAAAAGTCTTACCTAACGAAAGAGAAAATAAACAGACAGGCTTCTTACCTACTCTACTGTAAAAACAGGAGGAAACGAATATTCAAAAGAAAAGGGTTTTGCACTCCTAAGAAAAAAGTAAAGCGTGTCTACAAAGACAGGTTCAGTAGCTTTTCATACGACAGGCTCACGACACAAGAGAAGAACCGGTATAAATAAGTATTCAGCCCAACAGGACAGATCCCGTACGCAAATGTGTGTTGGGAGAAGGAGAAGTCAGAGAGAGCGGCCGAGGAACTGCACGGCTGCAGCTTAATATCCTCCTGTCTCCCCAGGTGGACCAATCAGCATGCAGCAGGTAGCTAATCAGCACACACACACACACACACACACACACACACACACAACACACACACACACACACACACACACACACACACACACACACACCATGTATACATCACTTCAGGGGACAATACATTGACTTACATGCATTTCCTGGAGACTTATCCTAACCTTAACCATAACCAACACATGCCTAACCCTTACCCTAACCAAGTCTTCACCCTAAAATTAATGATTCTCCTTATGGGGACCTCCAATTTGTCCCCATAAGGGAGGCCAGTCCCCACACGTGACTATGTAAACAGATTTAGGTCCCCACAAGTATAGTAATGCTAGACCACACACACACACACACACACACACACACCCACACACACGCACACGCACACGCACACGCACACACACACACACGACTGTATATGGTCGTAACATGTATTTAAACTCAAGCAATCTTTCTCTGCAGAACCCTCTCTGTACAGAGCACAGCCCATAACAGGTGGAAGTGCTTGAGAGTATGCTCAGCAGTGTGTAGCTGGGTGGTCAAACAGTCTAGTATTATGAATGAAGTGAGTTATATTTGGTGCAAATTCGGTAAGTGTTTATGTAGTTTTGAGTGCAGTTCTTCACTTAGCAGGAGAAACGAGGTGTTTTGCACTTTGGGTGTGTGGTTTTGTGAATTGTGTTTCGTGTTCTGAGAAACTGAGCAATTAAAAAAAAATGTGTGTTAGCAATCGAGAGAAACTGTAAAAACTGCTAACTAACCTGTTTTCAAGTCTAAGTGTCCGGATTACAGAGACAACAGTACATCGGTTTAGATTAGGCTGAACCCTCCGTCCAGCCTCTCATCGTCACACCATGGCTGATAACATTTCATTAGAGAGTATTCTTCTTTGTCCACGTCCTCTCCCTCCAGCTCTACCTCTACCTCTCATTCTTCCTCCTCTCACTCTCAGACCAGCCCTGCTCTTGCTCTTGCTCTTGCTCTTGCTCTTGCTCTTGCTCTTGCTCTTGCTCTTGCTCTTGCTCTTGCTCTTGCTCTTGCTCTTGCTCTTGCTCTTGCTCTTGCTCTTCCTCTTCCTCTTCCTCTTGCTTCCATGTTGGCTTCCATTGTTTCTGTAAGAAAGAACTCACCTGTGGTCTTTTCATAGTGCTAACATCCTGATTGAAGAGCCAACAATTATGCTACCAGGTGTTTGGTCAGGTGGAACGTGCTTCTTGATCATTGGTCCATGTGTGAGGCATTTTGAATATCAGTGTTTTAAACCTGCTCACACGTGACTTCATGTCAGACTCACGTGGAGAGATGTGTGCAGAGGTTTGCACAAAGCGCCATGTTGATTTGCACATTGTGTGAAAAGCTGAAAACGTGTTTAGAGTTTTGGAGATTTGAGCCGATGTTTTGCTCTTTGAGTGTCAGTTAAAATAATTGTGCTTTATGTAGAAGTTTAGTGTGTTTTTTTTTTTAATTGTGAATTTTGAATGTCCATGTTTGTACTAGTGTTTTCCTTCTTAAAATGTTTTTTAAATATTTTTTGAGATTTGGTTGAGCGGGGTATACTTGTACTTTTACTAGTCCTTTATTAGAGATGTGTCTGTTGTTTGTGTTTGTTTTTAGTGTCAGGATGGAACCCTTGTATTTTTCTCTGCAAACAGAATCTACCTACGGGTACAAATAAATAACCTGAACCTGAACCCTAGCAATCGAGAAAAACTGTAAAGCTGAAGTAGATTTATTACTGCAGAACTTTGAGAGTAATGTATGTTATTAAATACTAACTATTAATGCATTAATGATTGGTTTTTTTAACTATATAATTAAGGGCTGTCAGATAGGTGCACAATTTGGCCAAGGGTCGGGATCAATAAAGTGTTTATCTAACTTTAATGACACATGGTAAAACGAGAGTTAATTGTATTATTCATTCGTAGCCTATCTTTAAAGAAACTAGCTGCATGTCAGATAAAATGTAGATAGGCCTATTTTCTCTCAACTGTAGTGGAGTAAAACTGTAAAACAGCAGGAAATGGAAGTGATCAGCCTAATTAAAAATGTTATAAGTACAGTAGCCTAATTAAGTAAATGTAGGGTACTTAGTTACTGCCCATAAGTGATTTATAATAGAAATAACCTCGGTGTAGTTTGAGTGTTGTGTGTTTGCAGGGCAGGTACAACGTGTTCTTCTGCTCAGCAGCCGGATCCTGAGCCTCTCACAGGAAGCGCTGAGGATCCACGTCGCCAAAAGAAACTGCGGCAAGTCACACAGCAGTGGAGCGATTCTAACCGGAAACGGCTAGAATCGGGGCATCTTGACTTCAAAATAAAAGCATTGCATTTATTACCATTACATCGTAAAAGAAAGGGCTGTGTAAGGTGTTCAAAATGTTACTTAAAAGACAGCATCAGCATGTTTTGGCTTGTAGTCACCAAGCATAAAACCATGTTAGAGTTTGATATGTATAACATCATTTTTCAACGTCAACATGTTCAGAGAACCAGTTTGACTCTTATTGTGAAACTAAAACCGGAAGTCTCGATGTTTTTACTCATGTTCGCTCGGTCACAGTTTTCTCTCCACATTGAGTTTAAGAGAAGCCAGACGAGGGCAACAGGGAAGCGGATTATTTCACCGGACAGCACGGCTGAGACTCACTGACGTGGAACCATGGTAGGAGAATTAAACAAACACAAAGCTTCGCAATAACTTTGTTTATGTGTTGATTGTTGTTCGGTTGCTCTGCGTCAGTGGCACGCGACACCGTGTGCGTAGCTACACTGTCCACAAACCTTCAGAATAACATACTCCATTCAAAGTACACTGTCCAGTACATCTATGCATGCGACAACAAAACCCCCAAACTGCACATATGTCATGACACAAAGTGAAAACCAGCAGAAAAGATCGTTCCTCATTTGTACGTTGTTATGACAAACTTTTTAGATGTGGTTACAAGAGGTTTTTAAGGCCTATTCATTCCATTTCAAAGGACACATATGCAAAAGCTACTTATTTTCATTGACAGGCTTTCTTTAACTGAAAGTCATTGTGGAGCAGGCATGCATATTAAATCTGGAATGGGAAGTATTGACAGACACACCCCCTCCTTTAGGGCCTCCTATCTCCAAAACATGAACAATAATATGCCTTACGAAATAAAAGTCATTGAATTAAGTGTATTTAATGCAAAACAATGCCTCATAGACTATAATATTGTACATATTGCCTATTGAGTCAAGTCAGGTATTTGTTAGGAAGCCAGACTACCTATCCACATTTAAGAGTGGGTTAAAGACTTTCCTTAATAATACACCTTATGGTTAAGGCTAGCTCAAAGGGACATTACAATTTTTCAACACAGCAAACTACATACATATGTCATTCAGGTTGTCTGTTATACGTGTATGTGTTTTTAATCTTAGTCATGTAATGTTGTTGATGTGTATACCCTGTAAACCCCCCAGAGACAAGGGCTTCTCTTGTGATAGTGAGATATTTGAATACATTTTGATTTGATTTGAGTGCTTCAATAATCTTTTATAAAAGGACAACTCCCTGTAGAGAGCGGCTATCTTTTTATATATTTGTTCCCTTATTTCACTTCCTAGCCTCTGCGGTTGGACATCAAGCGGAAGCTGTCGGCTCGCTCAGACCGGGTGAAGAGCACCGACCTGCACCCCACTGAGCCCTGGATGGTGGCCAGTCTGTACAGCGGCACCGTGGTGGTGTGGAACCATGAAACACAGGTTACTATCATCCACCTACACACTCCTCTACACACACCTCTACACACTCCTCTACACACTCACACACATATCTGATCACTCGCCTAAGCACAGTCATTAATTCAAGTTCCAAGTTCCAGGACTCAAGGCTTTTATTGTCATGTGTACATAGCTACGGTGTGGTTATGACAATGAACATCTTAGGTCACAGGCTAACAGTGCAACACAATAAAACAGATAATAGTGCAAGAAAGTACAAAGAAAAAGGATATAATAGAAATAGTGCAAGAATAGAATAGTCTATATATACAAGTAGTTGGAATATTGATATATGTAAGTTGCAAACAGATGAATGTTATGGATGTTCTTTCAAAAGTTCAGGTGTTCCTTGAGTTCAATTCACACACGCCATCAGTTCATATTTTATTTTCCTTACGACTATCTGATAGAAAGTGTGTGTGATGTGTTCTCTCTGCTGTGTGTGTAGATGATGGTGAAAACCTTCGAGCTGTGTGACCTGCCTGTCCGAGTGGCCAAGTTTGTAGCCAGGAAGCACTGGGTCATCGCCGGAGCAGTGAGTATTGTGCTTCAAATAAAGGTCATTATTTGTATCAGTGTTTTTGTCTGGGAATAATCTCACTTGTCGATCTGTCCGTCCGTCTGTCCGCAGGACGATATGCAGATCCGAGTGTTTAACTACAACACTCTGGAGCGCGTTCACATGTTCGAGGCTCACTCCGACTACATCCGCTGCATCGTGGTGCATCCCAGCCAGCCCTACATCCTCACCAGCAGCGGTGAGGAAGAACCGCACGAACACCTTTTCTAAACGACAAAAGTAGGGCCGTATTTGCAAAACGCTCAACACGGTATGTTTTCAGATGACATGTTGATCAAGCTGTGGGACTGGGAGAGGAAGTGGACGTGCAGTCAGGTGTTTGAGGGACACACGCACTACGTCATGCAGATCGTCATCAACCCCAAAGACAACAATCAGTTTGCCAGCGCCTCTCTGGACAGAACCATTAAGGTACACACACACACACACACACACAAACACACACACACACGCACGCACGCACGCACGCACGCACGCACGCACGCACGCACGCACACACACGCACGCAAGCAAATATGTGTAAGACAGACAAAAGAAAGAAGGTTTGTGTTCAAGTTAAAAATGAAAGTAATAGTGACAGAAAAAGGGGCGGAGACACTTCCTTTACAGACGGAGAGACGGATACAGATGAATGGTTAATATATGTATCTATGCTGCTACAAATTGTGAATGGATAAAATGCATGCAGCATATTGAACCACAGCAAATAACAAGCTTGTCCATGTGTTATGAATGAAGTTGAGAAAATATAGCAAGACAAGTTCAACCGCAACGACTGTAACCCAAATTATTCAAAAGATCTATCATGGCTTCTATGCAAAGGGTGAACAGGACATGTGGGGTGATGACAAAGATTCCCTTTGTATAGTTTGTCAAATAATTTCAAGCTGTACTCGCGAAAAACAAACAACACTATGATGTAAAAGCAACTATGGGCTTAGACCAGGGCTATTCGAGTAGTTTGGAATGGGCCCGGTTGATGACAATGATCCAAAGCGAGGGGCCGGGATCAAGATGGCTCGAAATATGAGCTTCAGATCCAGTAAGTACTACGACGGCATAGTGGAGTGCATATATCGTGTTTAATCAAACAACATAGCCCCAAGGCCTTTCTGGATCTCAATGGCAAGTTCAGAACTCGGCACATGTGAAGCTGATTTAACCAGAGTTGTCACTACAGTAGCGAGTAGGTGGGTTCGAAACCCGAGCCCGCCGAAGTGTTCAGGCAATGTCTTCCCCTCTGTCTCTCCATGCAAACACCCTCTCTGGAATAAAGGCACTCGGGTAGATTACTTTTTAACATTATACTCGCTTGTTAATTACTTATTTTTCTAGCAGGAAAAACGAATTATACGCCGGTTTTCTTTCACGCAAACAAATCGGAGAAAACAGAATTGAAAGCAGCGCTGCCTCTCAGTCAGGGGACTCACTCCCAACACCACTTCTCAGCGATGGAGAGCTTTACATGATCTCGATCCGGCCCTTACAAAAAACCCGTCCTCTTTGTTCTACCCCACTACCTATCTAAGGTTTAAATATCAAAGATGGGTTCGGGTAACGGGAACATATGTTGACTTGGGATGCACAATGGATGAAAGAGAAGGATGGTGTGGTATCACTGCCTGGTGCGGTAACTTGACAGTGCAGTCAGTCACAGATCGCTCGCCTGGTTCAGACTGCTATGTAAATGACGGGGGTTAAAAAACCTCCATCTGTCCAAATATATGCGAGCAGTCCGTTATCAGATGGTGTCTGATCCCACCCACAGACTCCACCCAGAAGTGCCTGTGTTATTCATGTGTTATTATCTTTGCTTTTTAATGTGTTTTAACTTAATGTCTTTCATTTTTTGTAATGCTGTAAAAATTATCGCGTTAACGGCGGTAATTAATTTTTTGAATTAATTGCGTTCAAATATTCAACGCATTTAACGCATGTGCAGAATGGCCCGCCCCATACGTGCCACCAGTGGCGGCGCCAGGGTATGGCTGGGGTAGGCTGCACCCATACCAAGAAATGGCTTAGCCCCACCATGAGAAATGATGTTAAAGTAAGCAAAATAAAGTCTGCCAACTCGCGGAGTAAATTGCACAGACAGCAGTTAGTAAGATTGAGTTCAGTAGCCACGGTTTTGAAAACTTTTGTCACGTAGTGATCGTCTTCTCAATAGAACATCTTTGATAACGGCGTGGTGTTGTTTCAGGAAGTCCCGACGGAGAATACTTTTGCGGTAGTACATCTCTATATACATCGATACAACATTACGTGTTGATAGAAATCAACACGTAATGAATTAAGACCCCACGGTTTGATGATTGATAGGTGCTGTCTTTCATTTTGACACACAGAACAATGTTATAATAAACATAGATACTGTATGTGAAATGGATATATCCGCCTTCTTTCATTTATCTTTCCATTCCCAACAATATACATAAAGAAATGGCATATTTGGACATAGTTCGAATGGTGATTAATCTGATTAATTAATTTTTAAGCTGTGATTAATCTGATTTAAAATGTGTAATCGTTTGACAGCCCTAGTTTTTGTAAAGCACTTTGAATTGCCTTGTGTTGAAAAGTGCTGTATAATAAACTCGCCTTGCCTTACCCTCTTTTCTTGCAGGTGTGGCAGCTCGGCTCCAAGACCCCCAACTTCACTCTGGAGGGCCACGAGAAGGGAGTGAACTGCATCGATTATTACAACGGAGGAGACAAGCCCTACCTCATATCGGGGGCCGACGACCGCCTGGTCAAGATCTGGGATTACCAGGTAACGAACTGCACTCTAAAGTAAATGGCTTCTGGCCTGAACCTAATCCTGATAGATGGCTTGTCCCACCTCTCAGGTCCTCCAAATAACTGTCTGATACAAATGTTTAATATATAACGCCAACGCGGTCTTTCTGCCTCGTCCGTCTCTATTTATCCACGAAAGAATTGCACTGTTTCTTTTAAAAGGACAGTATAAAATACAATTGAACTAAACTTCTCTACCATTAAGAATACATTTGTCTTTTTCCACACAGTCAAGACGTCCAGTTTGAACAAATATCTTTCTTGTCAATCTTCTATATTAAGTAAATGAATCCATAACTGAGCTGCACGTATCTGCAAGTGAGCGACGCACGGTTCTCATCACATACGCATAAGAATAGCAGGAAAGTAGCTTTAATTAAAGCAAGATGTATTTATTTAATGCACTGTGTGTGTGTGTGTGTGTGTGTGTGTGTGTGTGTGTGTGTGTGTGTGTGTGTGTGTGTGTGTGTGTGTGTGTGTGTGTGTGTGTGTGTGTGTGTGTGTGTGTGTGTGTGTGTGTGTGTGTGTGTGTGTGTGTGTGTGTGTGTGTGTGTGTGTGTGTGTGTGTGTGTGTGTGTGTGTGTGTGTGTGTGTGTGTGTGTGTGTGTGTGTGTGTGTGTGTGTGTGTGTGTGTGTGTGTGTGTGTGTGTGTGTGTGTGTGTGTGTGTGTGTGTGTGTGTGTGTGTGTGTGTGTGTGTGTGTGTGTGTGTGTGTGTGTGTGTGTCCTCCAGAACAAAACGTGTGTTCAGACGTTGGAGGGTCACGCCCAGAATGTGACCTGCGTGTGTTTCCACCCCGAGCTGCCAATCATCCTCACCGGCTCCGAGGACGGTACGTCGTGGATTTCAACAAGTTACAAAAACACCACAACATCTTGGTGACCTTTGACCTCTTTGTTGTTATGTGATTAATACTAATATACACGTTATATACAGTGTGCACATTTGACCGTAACTTCTTCATTTTATCTTTGTATTGAACCTTCTAATTTAACTTAACTCTTATTTATATATAAAAGCTGTGTTTTTATTTTCTTTCATCTTTTTATTGGATATTATTATTTTATTTCACTTTTTAATTTAACTACTTATGTTTCTATCAACATTTTTACTTTAGCTTAGTGGACATCTTATGGTTAAAACATATATTTCATGTTATTATTGCACTTTAAAATAAATATTTGTAATATATTTGTATTTATAGTTTTTTGTATCTTTTATTTCATTTTAAAACGGGCCACCCGTCACAACATCCGGGGAAAATGAAGTGTTTTGATTCTGACTGCCCACAGGCACTGTTCGGGTGTGGCACTCCAACACCTACCGGCTGGAGAACACCCTGAACTACGGCATGGAGCGGGTCTGGTGTATCTCTGGACAGGCGGGGTCCAACAGTGTGGCGCTGGGCTACGACGAAGGCAGCATCATCATCAAGGTACATCACTTACTCTGGAAGAAATGCTGCTTTGAAAACAAGTTAAACAATAATAAAAACAAGGTGTTTTCACTTGAAATAAGAACAACAATCTGCCAATAGAACAAGTGAAAATGCGCTTGGCAAGAGAACTTGAAATAAGAAGGGATATTTAGGAAAATCAGGTCTTGTAATTAAGTCGGAGAAAACATTTTGAACTAGACCAGAATTAGGACATGCTGTGTTACAATAGAAGCCGCTACTCAAAAGTGTTTCTGTTTCATGATGTTATAGCAAAATATGTTTCATCTGAGATACAACTCAAAATAAGATTCTTTGCTTAACAAGATGATATCTGATCTGATATCTCACTGCAGTGTCACTTCTGAAGTAATTGTGTCTTCAATCGGGTGTAGAGACATATTCTGACTAGATATTAGACGCATACACATGGCAAGATTTTGAGTTTTTGGAGTGTATAGCGTCGAAAGGAGCCAGTTGAGGTGGTTCGGGCACCTAGTTAGGATGCCACCTGGGCGCCTCCCTAGGGAGGTGTTCCAGGCACGTCCAGCTGGGAGGAGACCAAGGGGTAGACCTAGGACCAGGTGGAGGGATTATATCTCTTCGCTGGCCTGGGAGCGCCTTGGGACCCCCCAGTCAGAGCTGGTGGATGAGGGGAAAGGGACGTCTGGGGCTCTCTGCTGGAACTGATACCCCGAGACCCCACCACGGATAAGCGGGAGAAGATGGATGGATGTAGTGTAAAGCATTTCTCTATATGTCGTGTACTTGGAGTGGGAACTTAAACCATAAAAGGTCTAACGGTGCTGCTGACGCTACAGGTAGCAATTCTGAGGCAGAATAACAGTCCCTTATCCAGGCAAGAGTATCATTTATGCCGTTTCTTTTTTCTCTCTTCAACACTCAACCGTTCAAAGAACAAGGGCTTCTCTTTCCCTGGTCAAAACACACATAAGCCGTAAGCCTTTCCCTTCTTTAGCCACTTTCACATTTTGAGTACAGACCAATCGATAGACTATTGGAAAGCCCTCTTTGGTAATGGCCCCCGTGGACAGGAAGCGGCTGACTGAGGAAATCATAAGGGCTGCAACTCATTATCGTGAAATCTGCCAATTCATTTCTCGTTTGGTTTATAAATGTCAGAAGAAATGCCCAAACCAGTCCTTGACAAAAAGTCCTTGCTGATGTTTTTAAATGTCTTGTGTGTGATGTATTGTGAATAACACCAGAGTGAACATTGAAATTCCTCTCAGGGAGTAATAGAGTATCTCTTACTCTTAATTAAGGAGTACTTATGATACGATAATACTTTATTGGTCAGATCAAGTCTGACATTTGACTTGCATCACAGCAGCTCCATGTGTAACATCAACATAGACACATACACAATACATGATGAAAAAAACACTTTGAGTTGATAAATAATAAACGTTCCTTACCAGGGGTGGGAAGTAGTGGAGTATAAATACTTAGTTGCTGTACTTAAGTACATTTTTCTGGTATCAGTACTTTACTCCACTACTTATTTTTCTGACGCCTTTTTCCTTCTTACATGTTAAACACAAATACCTGTACTTTCTACTTCTTACATGTTGAACACAAATACCTGAACTTTCTACTTCTTACATGTTAAACACAAATACCTGTACTTTCTACTTCTTACATGTTGAACACAAATACCTGAACTTTCTACTTCTTACATGTTGAACTCAAATACCTGTACTTTCTACTTCTTACATGTTGAACACAAATACCTGTACTTTCTACTTCTTACATGTTGAACTCAAATACCTGTACTTTCTACTTCTTACATGTTGAACCCAAATACCTGTACTTTCTACTTCTTACATGTTGAACACAAATACCTGAACTTTCTACTTCTTACATGTTAAACACAAATACCTGAACTTTCTACTTCTTACATGTTGAACTCAAATACCTGTACTTTCTACTTCTTACATGTTGAACTCAAATACCTGTACTTTCTACTTCTTACATGTTAAACACAAATACCTGAACTTTCTACTTCTTACATGTTGAACTCAAATACCTGTACTTTCTACTTCTTACATGTTGAACACAAATACCTGTACTTTCTACTTCTTACATGTTGAACTCAAATACCTGTACTTTCTACTTCTTACATGTTAAACACAAATACCTGTACTTTCTACTTCTTACATGTTGAACCCAAATACCTGTACTTTCTACTTCTTACATGTTGAACACAAATACCTGAACTTTCTACTTCTTACATGTTAAACACAAATACCTGTACTTTTACTTCTACATGTTGAACTCAAATACCTGTACTTCTACTTCTTACATGTTGAACTCAAATACCTGTACTTTCTACTTCTTACATGTTGAACACAAATACCTGAACTTTCTACTTCTTACATGTTAAACACAAATACCTGTACTTTCTACTTCTTACATGTTGAACACAAATACCTGTACTTCTACTTCTTACATGTTGAACCCAAATACCTGTACTTTCTACTTCTTACATGTTGAACACAAATACCTGTACTTTCTACTTCTTACATGTTGAACACAAATACCTGAACTTTCTACTTCTTACATGTTGAACTCAAATACCTGTACTTTCTACTTCTTACATGTTGAACACTAATACCTGTACTTTCTACTTCTTACATGTTGAACTCAAATACCTGTACTTTCTACTTCTCACATGTTGAACACAAATACCTGTACTTTCTACTTCTCTCATGTTGAACTCAAATACCTGTACTTTCTACTTCTCACATGTTGAACTCAAATACCTGTACTTTCTACTTCTTACATGTTGAACACAAATACCTGTACTTTCTACTTCTCACATGTTGAACTCAAATACCTGTACTTTCTACTTCTTACATGTTGAACACAAATACCTGTACTTTCTACTTCTCACATGTTGAACTCAAATACCTGTACTTTCTACTTCTTACATGTTGAACACAAATACCTGTACTTTCTACTTCTCACATGTTGAACTCAAATACCTGTACTTTCTACTTCTCTTTAGTCTGAATGTGTGTTGGTGCGTGATCATTATTCTTCAGAGTCATTGCGTGCCTATTGATTGGATCACGATCCGTGTATCCATCACTTCCTGGTCTTCTCTAAAGAAGAGGGACCAATGGAAACGTTGTCATGTTACCGTTGTTCAGCATGGAAACATTCATTAGCTAACAATGACATTATTGTTCTATTAATATAAAGGGAGGTCAGGTACTCTTTAAAGCAGCTGCTAGCTATGGGTACTTTTTACTGAAGTACATTTCAAAGACTTTACTTTCACTTGAGTAAAGAAGTTTAGTCAGTACTTCTACTTTCACCAGAGTATTTTTAAACACGAATATCTGTACTTCTACTTGAGTAAAGAATGTGTGCACTTTTGACATCTGGGACCCTTACCCTACCTCCTCCCCCCCCCCCTATCTCTGCTCAGATGGGACGGGAGGAGCCGGCCATGTCCATGGACTCCAGTGGGAAGGTGATGTGGGCGCGTCACTCCGAGGTGCAGCAGGCCAACCTGAGGACCATGGGGGAGGCGGAGGTGAAGGACGGGGAGAGGCTGTCTCTGGGCGTCAAGGACATGGGAAGCTGTGAGATCTTCCCCCAGACCATCCAGCACAGCCCCAACGGGAGGTGAGACCCCAGGAAGGGAATGCACATGACTCAAGTATTGTAAAAAATGTCCACCGTGTAAAAGAGATACAGATCGTTTCTGTCGACTTTATAACTATAAGAAAAACCTATATGGTTATAATATAAACCTGTTTACTGTGATGTTTTTTACATGTATGTTGTACTTAAATATGAATGTGTTGATTTGCAGATTTGTCGTGGTGTGTGGCGACGGAGAGTATATCATCTACACCGCCGTGGCTCTGAGGAACAAGAGCTTCGGCTCGGCTCAGGAGTTCGTCTGGGCCCACGACTCCTCGCAGTGAGTTCTTAGAGGAAGAGTTTGGAAACACACCTAGTCGCCTTCTTGCTGGGAATAACATGAGCAGATTGACGTTGTTCTGGGATGTCTTCATATACAATGTTCGGCATACAAGTTTCCCCCTGCTTTGAGTATTGTCAAGTCTACTGTATGCTAAGCTAGGCTAATGGCTGGCTTTACAGTAGCTTGATATCAAGTCAGGCATGAGTGTGGTATTGGTTTACTCATCTAAATACATACAAAAAGTCAACCTATCCCTTAAAGGTCCCATTTCATGCTTTTCCGGTTATCACCCGTCCCCTTGTGTGATGAAGGTGTTTCTGCATGTGAACGGTCTGCAGTCAAAACCCTCAAAGTGCACCCTGTAGCGAGTAAAGCTCTGACACAGAGAAGACCTGTCTGCTGCCCCAGAACGCCTCGCTGGACATTTCTCTTTCTCCATTGTTTTCTTCTTATAGTGTAGTAAGTACAGTGACGTAACGTGGGACTTCCTCTCACACACACACACACACACACACACACACACACACACACACACACACACACACACACACACACCACACACACACACACACACACACACACACACACACACACACACACACACCACACACACACACACACACACACACACACACACACACACACACACACACACACACACACACACACACACACACACACACACACACACACACACACACACACACACACACACACACACACACACACACACACACACACACTCAATCTTTTCTCAGCTGCAGCTCCGTGGATGTCTCAGCCTGCACTCAGCCTGAGGCGGCGGGGCTCGGCCTGGGCTCGTTCTGAGCACACACACGCAGACTCACAGCCAGGCTGCAGGTGTGTGTGCTCGGGCTGGGTTTCGCTGTCTCGCAGATCCGCAAGCCAGCTCACACTGTCCGCTCCTCGCAGCAGCGAGCCCCGCAACGTCCCGCCAACACGGCACCCAGACCCCACGCAGCATTCTCATCCGTTTGTCCTTACTGGTGTCATTTTCTGGTTGCTAACAAACGTCATTGTAACACAAACACTGATGTTCCGCTGTAACGGTGGTGGACTCATCGGAACAGAGTGGGCGAGCTGACCAATCAGAGCACAGTGGGCTCACAGGGAGGGGGGGGGGAATGAGAGTGAATACACAGACTATACAGAGATGCTGTGAGAAACCTGTGAGTTTGGAACATTGCACAATATAAATATATTCTAGTCGACCTCAACAAAGGAATTATGATCAGTAGAAATGGCCATGGCACGGGACCTTTAAGCTAGCTAAAACTAGGGCTGCAAAACTTGTAAAAATATTTTTTTTGCAAAAGAAATCAACTGGAATTACAATATTGGATGTATAGATCATTGTTGCATTATTATTCTAATTATTTTGTGTGTGTGTGTGTGTGTGTGTGTGTGTGTGTGTGTGTGTGTGTGTGTGTGTGTGGTGTGTGTGTGTGTGTGTGTGTGTGTGTGTGTGTGTGTGTGTGTGTGTGTGTGTGTGTGTGTGTGTGTGGTGTGTGTGTGTGTGTGTGTGTGTGTGTGTGTGTGTGTGTGTGTGTGTGTGTGTGTGTGTGTGTGTGTGTGTGTGTGTGTGTGTGTGTGTGTGTGTGTGTGTGTGTGTCAAATATTGTGCTTCCTGCAATTTGAATATTGCACTAGACCCTCTTGTATTTTCAATGAAATGTAGATTAATTGTGCAGCCCGAGCTGTAACTGTACAATATATGTAATAAGAGTCATTATCTTCACTCTCCATGTGGTCCGGCACATTGTAACTAAGTGTGTGCATTGTGTTCACAGGTATGCAGCGAGAGAGAGCGCCAGCATGATCAAAATCTTTAAGAACTTCAAAGAGAAGAAGGCATTTAAGCCCGACTTTGGGGCTGAAGGTGAGTTTCACTTCTTATTGTTGTCCTTTTCTCCTTTGGACACAGCATGTAAATGTGTGTATCCTCGTTCCTCAGGTGTCTTCGGAGGCTTCTTGCTGGGCGTGAGGTCGAACAGCGGCCTGGCCTTCTACGACTGGGATAACACTGAGCTGATCCGCCGCATCGAGATCCAGCCCAAACATGTGGGTCACACCGTCACTGCGGTCACATCCCACATTATCCGTCCTTCTCTTATATAAGTGTTATAATGTCTGTTTCCGCCTGTGTTCAGATCTTCTGGTCTGACTCTGGGGAGCTGGTGTGCATCGCCACAGACGAGTCTTTCTTTGTGCTGCGTTACCTTCCGGAGAGAGTGGCCGCGGCTCAGGAGAAACAAGGAAGACGTAACCGAGGACGGGATAGAGGGCGCCTTCGAGGTACCACCTGTAGCTAAGAGTCATTACTTTAAAAGAGAAGGTGTAGGGATGGTTCTGCAGAGCGTCAAGTCAACGTATTGTTAATCTTTCAGTTTGTGTGGACAGACGGAGAGATCGAAATAACGTTTCCCACAATCCCGAATACAAAAAATACAAATATGTATAAAATATTGTTACAAGCTGGCTCTGCTTGTAACATAAGGACAACAGTTCCACACCGGAGTTGCCCAAAACAATCATTTATTTTATCCAACACATAACAGAACAGAGGAGCGGTGTGAGAGCTGAGAGAGAGTGAGAGCCTGTTCTGCCCCAGGTGGGTCCCATCACTGCTGATTACAACAAACACACAGGTTACAGCAGCACCACCTGGTGGACAACCTCAGGGTTGTCACAATATGTATATCCTATAACAGACACATTTATACATATGCACACATTAAAGGGGACCTATCATGCAAAATGCACTTTTCGATGTCTTTTATACATAAAGATGTGTCCCCGGTGTGTCGGGGAACTCACGCAGCGTCAGGAAATAAAACCCTCTCTCTTCTCCTCCGTACCCAAATCTCTAAAAACGGGGAACAACGGAGCTGATCCAGATTTGCGTCCGATATGACGTAACATCTGAAATGTGGACCCACGGCCCAATCAGAAACGTTGCTATCAGAAAACAATGCCCGACTGTTTTGGACGTAATATGGTCTGTGTTTACATTAGCATCGCTAACACTCGGAGCTAACCTGTACTGGAGAGCATGTGTGTGAAGAAGCAGGAAGTAGAAAGGAACTCACCTCGTGGTGTAACCGGCAAGAGAGAAAGCCTTTGAGCTCCATGCTGTTTCAGATCCTTGATAATCCATGATATGGCGTTTCATCACGGCAGCATTTAGTTTAGACGGTAGCTGCCGGGTCCCGCATAAGCTCCGCCCCCTCCTTTTTTGTTATCAATTTTTTAAAAGCTTTATACCCCAAATCTGCATTTTTGAAACAGGAAGTGAAATAGAGGGATATGAGGCATGGCTAGAATGATCTGTTTGGTATTTTGAGCAAAACACTTCATAGACATGTATATATCTGAGAGACCTATGCTATTGCCTAAAAATAGCCTGATAGGTGACCTTTAAGATAAAAACACAACAATCAATATATACAACAGTAACGTAATCACATGACGACATTTACAGTAACAGAAAACTTCTTAAAAACACTTGAAATTGTTCTGGAAGATGCAGATAGTTTAAAATGACCTATACATGTTTTGCAAAATCCGATCGCTTTTGAAAATGAAAATAGGGAATCATCTACAGGCAGGATACACTAGAAAGTGAAGCTATGTGGATCCTTGACAATATATATAGTTTTTTCTTGTACATTTGTAGCTTAAATTTCAAAGAATATTCAAGTTTTGATCGTGCAAATGAGTGACTTAATCCTGGATATCTTCGTTAATTTATTCATTGTAAATTCAGGCAATTGAGTAATCGTTACACCCGTTTCTTCCTGCTGCCCAGGTGCAGGGGGAGGTCTCTGAGGTGGTGAAGACGGGGGTCTGGGTGGGAGACTGCTTCATCTACACCAGCTCTCTGAACAGACTCAACTACTACGTTGGAGGAGAGATCATCACCATCGCTCACCTGGACAGGTACAAGGCGTATTTCCATGTTGTTAAAGAAACGATTTTAAACGCTGAGAGGGCTAATAAAGGGAGGTCTGTCTGCCTCGCTGTATCCAGACAAGAGAGCCCGAGTCAGGAGTTGCATACTTTCAAATGATTGTAAAAGGTCAGAATAACATCCATACGTGAAGCTCTCGTAGAATAATAACCAGTTGTGATTGAGATTGCGCGAGGTTTGCATTTCAACATGCGGTCTACAGAAATACTACCATTCTCCGTAACAAACAAATAAAAATACAATTTAAAAACTGCAGGGGATTTTTCTATTTTGTAACCTTTATTCAACCAGATAAAAGCATTGAGATAACATCACATTTACAAAGCTGACCTGGCCAAGAAGGCAGCAACGTTACACATCCTTACACATAACACGGACATATAACATACAGAGAACACAACTCGGTAAACAAAACACGCAAAGCAGTCACTACAGTGTGCACATTCGGGACGGTAAGAAAGGTGCACTACTTATTACTGCAAGAGCAGCTGGTGGTAAGGACCTCAGACAACTTCAATGTATTTATAACCTAGTGTCACACACACACACACACACACACACAAAATAACCTACAGTGAAAAGATGATAAACCAAACGCATTCCTCACCCCTACCATAGACAAGTTATTTAATTTACTTGTATATTTTTTACTTTTTAATGCCGTTTTATTTCTATTTTGAGATGTTTAAATGTTCAAATTGTTTATTCCTACTCTTTTAATTTCTACTTGTGTGCAATGCCTTGTTTCTGTTCGCAAACATTTCCCAATTTGGGAATCAATAAAGTACATATTATCTATTATCTTAGAATGTATATGGCCGCCACACATGTACAACAATTTTCCCATCCTGGTTTACCAATTTCAATGAACACTCAGATCTACAGTTATGCATCCTGGTCAAATCTGTTTTTTTCTCGTACTCCATTAACCTAATATCCAGTAAAAGAAGAAATAAATCTCAAAAAACTTAAACACAGTTATTTGTCACGTGTAGGACCATGTACCTGCTGGGCTACATCCCCAAGGACGACCGCCTGTACCTCGGAGACAAAGAGCTAAACGTCATCAGCTACGCCCTGCTGCTGTCCGTGCTGGAGTACCAGACGGCCGTCATGAGCGGGACTTCAGCACGGCCGACAAGGTGTTACCCACAATCCCCAAGGAGCAGAGGACCAGAGTAGCCAACTTCCTGGAGAAAACAGGTATCCTACAAAGTCTATCCAGTTTAGTTTATTGTTTACGGTGTCGTGGACAGTCCCGATGGATCAACTGTCACAACAGGGTCAGATTTAGCCAACATTGCTAATTTCCAGCTGTTGTCTCGGCCACATGTGGCGCATTCCCACTACACGGCCCCGCTCGGTATGGCTAGGCCTCGTTAGGACTGGCTCACTTTATGGCGCATTTCCATTACAGTTTAGGAACTGGGGGTAGTAACTATAGTAACGCAGTGTTAGGCGGAGCCGTGACGTCATCTTCAATGAGAACCCCAGAAAAAACATCCGTTGTTGTGAGTGTGGACGGTCGGAGCATATACTGCGTTAGCTTAGCCGATCTCCATTCAGAAAACACGCGTTTTAAAAGGTTTTGCCTGCCGTCTGTCTGCAGACTTGTCAAAGCATTAATTCATGGTTTTTACTAACCGGTATCAGTGTGTTGTTACTTCGGCATCATTTAGAAACGTGTATTACAATTAAATCACGGTCAAATATGTTCATCTTGTTGTAGTTGTAGGCCCCTTGCCAGCGATTCTCTCTCTAGTTTAGCATACTCAGCCCGACTCAGCCTGGTTGTTGGCCCGGAAAGAACCTCGATTTTATGGGGCCAGAAAAAAGGTGAAATAGTTCCCGCTAGCCGGAACTACGCCAAGTGGAAAACGCAACCATAAACGGACCCCCGCACGGCTCGGCACGCTTTAAAGCGAGCTCCGCGCTGTAGTGGAAATGCGCCCAATAGACTTTACTTGGGTGGGCCGCCCAGGAATATTAACGGCCGCCAAAGTATATATATATTTTTTTCAAATATCCGTCTGCGAGCACGACGCCATCTGCGATCGATTAACTAGTGGACATGATCCCTCGCTCTACGCCTCCTGTACCTGTTCGCTCTGCTATCGCGTGTCGGTCTGCTAACAATGCGACCAACAGAAAGGTTCATGGTGTTAAAGCTCACACGTATTTCTTGTTTGTCACATGTTGTTGCACGTCACAAGCCACCCCCTCGTGGCCTGGCTACCACCACAAGTATATTTCAGATCTGTGGGAAACACTGAACAGCATTAGTTATAAAAAAGGATGAAAGACAAGTAGATACAAGCGAAAGGATAAAAGAGAACAATGAACAACACACCTTACTACATACAGTACACATATAGCACATAACAGAAACGAGGGGAAACATCCATGATCACATGTAACACACACGCCATATTCAACACAGAGACTGCCCCTCGCTTTTCTTTTCAGCTCGAACTGCCGATGAACTCAGGATTCAGCCCTTAGATGAATAATTTACAGAGCATCAGGCGGCCAGATGTTGCAAAACCTCGGGCAGAATTCTTGTTCCCAGATTTCCCAAAACACTGTCCAGTTTGTTTTTGAGGAAAAAACGTATCCTTTCGAGAGCAAGTGTAAGAAAGTCGTCCCGTTCAGCCATTGACGAAAGTCCACAGGTTGATGGTTCCTTCCATGCGCGAGCTATGCACCTCTTGTTCCTTTTGAATCTCTTAATCATGGGAAGGGTTTGCAAATGAAATCCAATATGATAATATTGGTTGTTGTGTTTTTTTCAGGCTTCAAGCAGCGGCCCTGGGCCGTGTCCACTGACCCAGAACACCAAGTTTGAACTGGCCCTGCAAGCTGGAGACCTGAGATAGCCCAGCAAACTGGCCTCCGAGGCAGAGGTCAGCGCGCGCGCCGCACACACCCACACACACCACACACATCACCACACACACACACACAACACACACACACACCACACACACACACACACACACACACACACACACACACACACACAACACACACACACACACACACAAGACCGAAGCTGTCCCAGAAATACTACATACTAATTACAGTAATATTTGCTAATTGTGACAACGGTTTAGTTTTCAAATGTCCTTTACAATATAAAATGTGAATGTATAGGGAATCTTATGCAATACTTCTACTCTGTCTGCAGTGTGGTATTTAGTATCATTATTTCTGCAATTGATAACATTTTTACTTTTTTACTTTTCTAGTTTGAAAGACTGGCTTTAAGACTTGGCATGAAAAAGTCTATAGCCGTGCTAGCAGCTCTGTGAGGCTGCATGCTAACGTCCCTCACAGTGACAATGCTAACATGCTCACAGTGACAATGCGAACATGCTCACAGTGACAATGCTAACGTCCTCACAGTGACAATGCTAACATGCTCACAGTGACAATGCTAACGTCCTCACAGTGGACAATGCTAACATGCTCACAGTGACAATGCTATCGTCCCTCACAGTGACAATGCTAACATGCTCACAGTGACAATGCTAACATGCTCAGTGACAATGCTAACGTCCTCACAGTGACAATGCTAACATGCTCACAGTGACAATGCTAACGTCCTCACAAGTGACAATGCTAACATGCTCACAGTGACAATGCTAACATGCTCAGTGACAATGCTAACGTCCTCACAGTGACAATGCGAACATGCTCACAGTGACAAATGCTAACGTCCTCACAGTGACAATGCTAACATGCTCACAGTGACAATGCTAACATGCTCAGTGACAATGCTAACGTCCTCACAGTGACAACGCTAACATGCTCACAGTGACAATGCTAACATGCTCAGTGACAATGCTAACGTCCTCACAGTGACAATGCTAACATGCTCACAGTGACAATGCTAACGTCCTCACAGTGACAATGCTAACATGCTCTGTGACAATGCTAACGTCCTCACAGTGACAATGCTAACATGCTCACAGTGACAATGCTAACGTCCTCACAGGGACAATGCTAAACATGCTCACAGTGACAATGCTAACGTCCTCACAGTGACAATGCTAACATGCTCACAGTGACAATGCTAACATGCTCACAGTGACAATGCTAACGTCCTCACAGTGACAATGCTAACATCCTCACAGTGACAATGTTAACATGCTAACATGCTCACAGTGACAATGCTAACATCGGGTTACCAGACGTCCCCGTTTGTATTGGCCCTGTCCCCTGTTGAAACTGTCCCCGGAAATGTCCCCGTTTTTTAATATACGTTAAAAACACATAGCAACGTGAAATAAAAGTTTCATGTCAGGAAACACCGGGTAACAGACTGCAGTCACGCCAGCCCCCACTTCGGAAAACACAGTCAAGCCAGCCCGCACGTTGTGTATTGCGGTGTGCGAATATCCTATGCATTACGGTAGAGGCCTGTAAAAAACTGCCTTCAAAATAAAAGCGTTTACTCGGTCAAAACAAATATACCTAAAAAAACACACCAAACATATTCATATATACTGGAGCTTAAATTAAGAATATGTACTATATAATGTGAAACAACTACGTATAACTACCACATTATAACTGAGTGAATGTAAATGTAAGGATACAGTTATGAAGACATATCTGACATTTCTACTGGGTGACTAATTTCAATTGATGTTGACACCATCTCACAACACTCCTAAAATAACATTACTTTCTGAAGCACAATTTAAAATGTATGCTGTTTAAAATCTCAAATTAGATCAATATTGTCCATCTATATTTAGATTATTATTTAATGGAAAACCGTCCATAATCAAAGAGTCACTCGAAGTCAATCAAATACTTATTTCACTTCAGGGTGATAGCAGGAGACCCCATCTAATCACTCAGAGATAATCTGGACAATCTGATGTAGAGTTTCAAAATAAATACTTTTGAAATCTCATATGGGCTATCGTCCTTCTGTTTTTATACAAGATAAATAAAAATGTCAAATTATCAAAGACTTATTTCACTTCAGGGTGATAGCAGGACACCCCATCTAGTCACTCAGAGAGAATCTCGACAATCTGATGTAGTGTTTCAAAATAAAAATACCTTTTAAAGTCTCATATATGAGCTATCGTCCCTCTGTTTTTAGATAAGAATAAAACAAAACGATCCAGTATCAAAGACTTATTTCACTCCAGGGTGATAGCAGGACACCCCATCTAATCACTCAGAGATAATCTGGACAATCTGATGTACAGTTTCAAAATAAAATACCTGAAGTCTCATATATGAGCTATCGTCCTTCTGTTTGTATCCAACAGTTCAAATGTTCGAATTACATTGAACCAGAATTGTCCCCCTTTTTTCTTTAACAGTGAAGAAAATTGGATGTTAATGATATATTGACCGCAAAACTCAAAATGTCCCCGGTTTTCATTTAGAAAATCTGGTCACCTTATGCTAACATGCTCACAGTGACAATGCTAACAAGACAGTACAACTCATATCAGGGAACCATGAATGATTGTTTGAAATGTAATGAATCTATTTAGAGATATTTTGGACTGAATTTGACTAACTTGTGGACATTGGAGAAGACTGCCATTTGCAATGACTTTCTATAATTAGTAGCTGTTTAATATGCAGGATTAAACAGGTCTCACAGATGCAGTAGTAACCCAGTAAGTGCTCCACAGTGTTGTTGTTGTTGTTGTTGTTGTTGGGGTTCATGCTCCCCCTGTGATAATCCTCTCTCCTGTCTCTTTGGCACCTCGGCATGTCGGGCTTCCAGTCGGAGCAGAAATGGAAGCAACTGGCGGAGCTCGCTACTACTAAGTGCCAGTTTGGCTTGGCGCAGGAGTGTCTGCACAACGCACAGGATTATGGGGGATTATTGCTGCTGGCCACCGCCTCGGGCAACTCCACCATGGTTGGGAAATTAGCCGAGGCAGCTGAAAGAGATGGGAAGACCAACGTGGCGTTTCTCACCTACTTCCTGCAGGGACGGTGAGTGAAGAAGAGGAACATGTTCGAATCAACTTTTCTATATTTTTCTCAATGTGTTTATTTTGTTACCGTTTTTTCTGTTTTTGCCCAGATTGGACAAATGTCTGGACCTTCTCATCGCAACAAACCGGTTGCCAGAGGCTGCTTTTCTGGCACGAACATATCTGCCCAGCCATGTGTCGAGGTACAGTTGTTTCCACTGAGTGCACAGCACATGTTGGAGTGTATTCCAGTGTGTGTACATACATCTCATATCAATGTGTGACCTGCAGAACCTCTGCCTTTCATTTGTCCAAATCCAGATGTGGAGACGTTATGCAACGGCTGAACGCTTTTGTGAATATTTTGAGATCTGCTTCTTCAAATCAGCCACATTGAGCCGGAAAACACCGACTTTCTCGTCCGTTACGCTACTAGATTAAACATTAGTAGCATAACTATTCCTCGTGATCAAATCTTATCTGATCTATATCATCTAATTTTATCGCTCTCCCTTTACAAGCTTTTTAAAAATGTATTTCGATTTGAGCCACAACTCGACCAAGTGTTAGGCCATAAGGGTTTCATATTCTGAAAACAGAGATTGTTTCTTTAAAATCAACAGAAACCCAAATTCACCAATACGTTTTTTTGACATAAATCCATGTTTATATTAAAATAAGTCGTTCAAGTAGCTCTGCAGGGGGTCCGCGGGGTCTTGAAAAGTATTAAAAGTTGATAAATCAATTTAGCGAAAGTTAAGGCTATTAAAAAGTATTAAACGGCATTTTCCAAGGTATTACATTTGTAGCTTGTTTCCAATAAGTATATAAATGGTCCAGAGAGGTTGTGTTCTACAGTCTGCCTGAATGTAGTCATGGCGTAGGTGTGTTGTGTGATTCTGTGGAGTTTATTGATGGCATCCCGTTGGGTTTGACGTCATCTGAACAGGACATCGCAGGCTCACTGCTTGATAGCGCGAAAGGTCCGTTTACGCCGGTTGCTAAGCAACATCGTTATGGGGAAATGCAAGTCTGCGTCCAAAATGGTTGGAAGATAAGGAGGAAGGACAATCATACTGTATATAGTCAATGTGAGGTAAAGTGCGTCGCCAAGGTAACCGGTTAGAACTCCAAGTGGCGATGAGGTCTTAATATGTATGGAAAGGGTCTTAAAAAAGGTCTTTAAAGGAATTACATTTGACTTCATGATTCCTGCATACACCCTGCTATAGTAGTTGTAATATTAATGCTACAAAGTTTTCCCTGCTGGCACTATTCTCCTTAAGCCACAGCTCACCGAGTAAATACTGTGCAGGAATGTGGCTCTTAAAAGTGATTTATCATCTGAATATGGCAATAAAAGAATATCCTAACCATTAATCCATGTTTCTCTCTTGAAATGAGTCGTTGCAACATCCGACTGACTCCGCCTGAGGTCCCGTGTTGACATGATGCCTCAGTGCTGAGCTGCACCTGCCTCTCCTCCTGCAGGGTGGGTGAAGCTGTGGAAGGAGAGCCTCTCGAAGGTCAACAGAAGGCAGCAGATGCTCTGGCTGACCCCTCCCAGTACAGCAACCTGTTCCCCGGCCTCCAGCAGGCGCTGCTGGCCCAGGAGTTTCTGAAGGACACTCATGTTGGGATCAGACCGGCTGCAGAGTACCCGCTCATCGTGGTCAGTGGGAGTCAGCAGAACTATACTTTAAAACTGAATTTAGATCATTGTTATTCATTCTAAATCAGAATCAGGTTATCAACAGGTAGGTGACACGCACGAGGAATTTGACTTGGTGTCATGTTGCATACATACAAGTAAAACAAAAATACAGATAGAGAACTATTTAAAGAAAACTATAATAACAGTAAAAAATATAGCAGTATTTACATTGAAACAGAATGGAATCAAATGTAAATATGTGCAGTAAAAAAATCTAGGTTAATGGCTGCATAACTGGTCCAGTTCTTTAGTCTGTTGTTGAGGTTTGTTTATTGATCATCGTCATTGAATTATCTGAATGAACTGTTCATACTTCGGGGCAACATGTTGGAGATGACATTTTGCCTGCCTCTGTATCTTTCAGCCAAATGAGAACCGTAATGTTCTGGAGGAATCTGCAGGGTTTGTGTCCAAAGGAGAGATCGATGAGCCAGAGGTGAGGACAAGAACCTGCACCACACTAGTGTTAATTTCGTTGACTAAAACTATGACGAAATATGTTCGTCAACGACCTTTTTTTCCATGCCGAAAACGAGACGATGACGAGACGGCACCGACGGCAGTAAACAATAACTGTAACGAAATCATCATGCAATATCGTTGACGAAAAGTGACGAGACGAAAATGTAGTTTACTAAATAAAAACTATGACAAAATCTCTCTTTACTTTCGTTGACGAAAAATGAGGAGACGAAATATTATCAAAGATAACGTTTAAATCTCTGATAGTCAGTCTTTCTCCCAGCAGTTCCATTTCCGGTGCTGCGGCAGAGCAGCAGCTGTTTCTGTGCTGCGCGCGGCGGTACATTTGAATTACACGGGGCAGCGGCACACTGAACTGTCAGGAAGACTCGGGTCTAACTCATGGTCAACTAACCTTATTAACAGAAAATTAAAATGGCAACAACAGGGCTCTAGGAGCAGTGGTCGCGTTACCGAATACCACCCCGTCAGCGCGAGTGAGTGATACATTGTGCACTCAACGGGTAATAATGGCTTATGACGGAAATGTTACGATCCTGTCCGTCAAAATGACTGACACGGAAAAGTCTAAAGCCATCCACCTGCGTGGGAGAAAGAAACGATGTGAGATCTTTGGGCCCCCATTTTCGCTACAATGAGGCGGAGAAAAAAAAGCGAATGCATTGTTCATCCGAAGGGAAGCAATGCGCCAAAACAACAGGTGGTACAACACACACCACAAACCTGACCAGATTTTACTCTCTGCAAAGCTGCTCAAATCATCAACCTGTGTTTTTTTCATCAAAATAAGGACAAGAGCATGTTATTTATTTATATACTAAAATGACCAAATTATTGGTTTTGGCTAGACTAGTTTGACTGAAATGTTCTATATAATCTGATGACTACAAGACTCAACAGTTCTCATTGACAAAAAGTAGACTAAAATAATTAGTTTTCTTTGACTAAAATAAGACTAAAATGCTCAGACTTTTAGTCGACTAAAACTTGACTAAATAAAAACGGATGAAGGTGACTAAATATGACTAAAACTAAAAAGGAAATTTAACACAGGACTAAAACTAAATTAAAAAATAGCTGACGAAATTAACACTACAACCACACACATCTAATCTAATCTCACATCTAATCTCACATCTAATCTCACATCTAATCCCACATCTAATCTCACATCTGATCCCACATCTAATCTAAATTCTAATCCGATCTAATCCCACATCTAATCTAAATTCTAATCCGATCTAATCACACATCTAAAAAAAAATATAGCAGTATTTACATTGAAACAGAATGGAATAAAATGTAAAATATGTGCAGTAAAAAAACAAATGATGCTGTAATCTAGGTTAATAGCTGCATAACTGGTCCAGTTCTTTAGTCTGTTGTTGAGGTGTTGCTTATTGATCATCGTCATTGAATTATCTGAATGAACTGTTCATACTTCGGGCAACATGTTGGAGATGACATTTTGCCTGCCTCTGTATCTTTCAGCCAAATGAGAACCGTAATGTTCTGGAGGAATCTGCAGGGTTTGTGTCCAAAGGAGAGATCGATGAGCCAGAGGTGAGGACAAGAACCTGCCACCACACACACATCTAATCTCACATCTAATCTCACATCTAATCTCACATCTAATCTCACATCTAATCCCACATCTAATCTCACATCTAATCTCACATCTAATCTCACATCTAATCCCACATCTAATCCGATCTAATCTCACATCTAATCCCACATCTAATCTCACATCTAATCCCACATCTAATCCCACATCTAATCCCACATCTAATCTCACATCTAATCTCACATCTAATCCACATCTAATCCCACATCTAATCCGATCTAATCTCACATCTAATCCCACATCTAATCTCACATCTAATCCCACATCTAATCCACATCTAATCCCACATCTAATCTCACATCTAATCCCACATCTAATCTCACATCTAATCCCACATCTGATCTCACATCTAATCTCACATCTAATCCCACTCTAATCCCACATCTAATCTCACATCTAATCCAACATCTAATCCCACATCTAATCCGATCTAATCCCACATCTAATCTCACATCTAATCTCACATCTGATCTCACATCTAATCTCACATCTAATCCCACATCTAATCCCACATCTAATCTCACATCTAATCCAACATCTAATCCCACATCTAATCCGATCTAATCCCACATCTAATCCCACATCTAATCCCACATCTAATCCGATCTAATCCCACATCTAATCCAACATCTAATCTCACATCTAATCCGATCTAATCCCACATCTAATCCCACATCTAATCCCACATCTAATCCCACATCTAATCTCACATCTAATCCCACATCTAATCTCACATCTAATCCCACATCTAATCTCACATCTAATCTCACATCTAATCCCACATCTGATCTCACATCTAATCCCACATCTAATCCCACATCTAATCCGATCTAATCTCACATCTAATCCCACATCTAATCCATCTAATCTCACATCTAATCCCACATCTAATCCCACATCTAATCCGATCTAATCTCACATCTAATCCCACATCTAATCCACATCTAATCTCACATCTAATCCCACATCTAATCCCACATCTAATCCGATCTAATCTCACATCTAATCCCACATCTAATCCCACATCTAATCTCACATCTAATCTCACATCTAATCCCACATCTAATCTCCATCTAATCCCACATCTAATCCGATCTAATCCCACATCTAATCCCACATCTAATCTCACATCTAATCTCACATCTAATCCGATCTAATCTCACATCTAATCCCACATCTGATCCCACATCTAATCCGATCTAATCTCACATCTAATCCCACATCTAATCCCACATCTAATCCGATCTAATCTCACATCTAATCTCACATCTAATCCGATCTAATCTCACATCGAATCTCACATCTAATCCCACATCTAATCTCACATCTAATCTCACATCTAATCTCACATCTAATCCCACATCTAATCCCACATCTAATCTCACATCTAATCCCACAATCTAATCCAACATCTAATCCCACATCTAATCTCACATCTAATCCAACATCTAATCCCACATCTAATCTCACATCTGATCTCACATCTAATCTCACATCTGATCTCACATCTAATCCCACATCTGATCTCACATTAATCCCACATCTAATCCCACATCTAATCTGTTCATACTTTGGGCAACATGTTGGAGATGACATTTTGCCTGCCTCTGTATTTTTCAGCCAAATGAAAACCGTAATGTTCTGGAGGAATCTGCAGGGTTTGTGTCCAAAGGAGAGATCGATGAGCCAGAGGTGAGGACAAAGAACCTGCACCACACACACATCTAATCTCACATCTAATCCAATCTAATCCCACATCTAATCCAATCTAATCCCACATCTAATCCAATCTAATCCCACATCTAATCTCACATCTAATTGAATCCTTGACCATAAAAACAATAACTGGAAATGTACGCCATTACGGAGTTGATATCTCAACAAATGGCAAAAGACAGAATGTTGTTCCTGCCTTTGATGGAGTCTTTAAGTATAGGTTAACTTTTTTCGAGTGTGGCTTTACAGGATACTCATATTCCCATATCTTACATTGAAGCAATTATTGTTTATGTGTGTGGCGGCTCAATCCCCAGTTCAGTTTGAGTCGCCGAGAGGCTGAACTTGGCTTTAAACTGTGACGCGTTTTCGAAGAGAAAGTCCATACTGAAGCAAGATAGTTTCAGGATATTTAATAAACAAAATCATAACATAGTAACTATGGACAACACGGTCAACAGAAAAAATTACAGCACAAGCTCATCCGCACTCGACATGAAACAGGTGACTTATATAACCAAACCACACCCATGTGACAATTACCGGAAGTGCTCAACAAAGAAATAAAAGTGACGTAAACAAATAATAATAATAATACAAATAATGAACTTGGGCTAAGTAGTGTTATGGCACCTACAATGTGTATCTTTCTTGCCATGAAAAACTGATTTCCCTTCCTAACAGGGTCCCAGAGTACACAAATTAGGGACAACATTGACAGTGTGGCTTTAGAAGTGAGTAAATCAAATCATGTGAGTAACTATTGAAAAAGGAAAAAACTGTAAGGGAACTTTGCTCCAAAAAGGTACATTTTGAAGTAACAACAATGAAAAGTGTTTTAAAAACAAATGGAATATACTATAATTATGGATGACGTTTCTCCTGATGACTTAGTATTTTCATTTCCAATATTTAAATAGACTTTTGTACTTTTACTTGAATAGTATTTTAAATATACTCCTGTTACCTTACACGTTAAACATTTAAAAAAGTTGTTACAGAACATTTTTACATTCATGTATGTGTACCCTTTGTGCACAGGGAGGCGTGGAAAGCATGAATGAACCCATGATGGTAGCAGCGGTGACGGCAGCTGTTCTAGCAGAACCCGCAGCAACGGAGGAACTTCTTCCAGTAAAACAGGAGATTCTCGAACCTGTCCGAGCAACAGAAGAAGAATCCATCCCAACATCAGCATCCCCTCTTCCTGTCACACTACCAGAAGAGCATGTCGAGCCGAAACAAGCAGAGTCTGTGTCCTTTGACGAGGACATCATCTCTAACCCAGAGGAGGCTGCAGAGGAAGACATGTTGGACTTCACCACAGAGACCCCCCCCACAGAGCCACAGATGGTACAGCCCAGTCCTGTGGAATATGCCACTACCGTGCACGTATCTGAGACTCATCGAATTGAGACGACATCAGAAACCATCGTGGCAACGGAAGAAATTGAGACGGTGGCAACGGAAACCATAGCAACAGAGGATGTCCTAGTTAGCACTGGGCTGATAGTCGATACTGAAGTAATAGAAACTGGTATTGAAGAACTGGACACACCTTTAATCTCCATAGAAGCATCAAGCATCTTCGATACGGCAGCAGAGGAAAGTCCTGTTACCGAGGAACTTGTTTCAGAAACATCAGCCGTAGCAGTGGAGGAGCTCATCTCCTTTGAAAGCACCACCAGTCCAGAGTGGGATGTGCCCGTCCAGGTCCAAACGCGTCCAGATTCGGCCCTTGATCCTCTGCTGGAGCCACTTGAAGATACAGTGCCGACACTGAAGCCACTCCCCGCACAAGAACCAGAACAAGGTGAAGACGTGACACTGAAGCCACTCCCCGCACTAGAACCAGAACAAGGTGAAGACGTGACACTGAAGCCACTCCCCGCACTAGAACCAGAACAAGGTGAAGACGTGACGGTGAAGCCTGCTGCGCCTCCACAGGCTGACCCTCCACAGGCTGCGCCTCCACAGGCTGACCCAGAGCTTTCACCCCCAGTAGCAGCGCCTGCAGAGGGGAAAGCAGCAGAGGAGGAGGAGTACGGAGCTGAAGGAGCTGAGGAACCACCAGAGGACCTCGAGGACGAGATGATTGATGAGGTCAATATCTGTTTTTAAACCTATTGCAACAAATATGCCACCATTTGCACTTATGATGGAATAAAACAATACAGACAAACAAGTTATTTTAGGGGTGTAACGGTTCTGAAGCTGAGACGCAAACGTCCACGGTCAAATAGTGCAGTTATGTCTTCCGTCACCGTATATATCTTGACGACATTCGATCGTAGACGACACCAGATTAAAGCAAATGGTCATGGTGCTTAAGCCCCACTAAAATGTGGCGTTCACTTGTGCATTTGACTCCTTCCGGTTGTGTTGCCATGCCAGTACTCGAGTCATTTCACTTATCTCAATAAGCATTACGACCGTTAAATGCTTACACTTTTCAATAAACGTACCGAACCATGACCCGCAAAAAAGACATACCAAACCGTTAATTGTGCGTAGCGTTACACCCCTAACTTTCACGTATCTATTGAGTGTCCTTTGATGCAATGATTTTCTACCTGTAGGGCCTGGATGATCTGGATCTGGATAATTTTGACCTGGAAGACATCGACACCTCGGACATCAACCTGGACGAGGATTTGAGTGATTAGGAAAGAGGAATGGTCCAAACTTTATTTTAATTCCTTCTCTCAGCGACCAAAGAACTCAAAGGGTTAAACGAGACCATAACGAGTGAGCGGCAGACGAACATGCCTTTAACCTTAAATAACAAGCATTGTGAACTGATGTAGTATAAGATGTTCTGCTTTCGGTACAATTGTGGAACTCCGGGACTAAATTTTTTAAGTGTAACATCTCCAAGAAGGCCGGTTTAACCTCAAATTAGGTGTGAGACCAAACCTGAGGAGTGTGCTAATCATGAAAGATGTGTAAGGGACTCAAGTGTGTTGAATGGGAATTAAGGATAAGGAATACAAAGGTGTTTAGAAATAAGGGATGCATTGTCGCCGGTTAAAAATATCCAGCGCAGTCTTTTTTACACGACACAGCAATAATCATGACGGCGTCTCAATACACATATTCACGTATCATTGGTTTTTGAAATTTGCACCAGCATTAAAAGTAATAAATGTTACACTCTGTTCTTCTTCTGCATACCTCAGGACACTGCTGTGGATCAGGGTGTTATCCAAGCCATCGAGGAAGTTTAAATACTGCTTTCATTCTTGAAGTAAAACTAGGTTTGGGTATTCAGAGCGTTATTTTTAGATGTATGTGTAATGTTGTAAATGGTTAACAAATATGCAATTTTGACAAATCCCCCATTTGGTTATATTCAGTGTGTATTATTACCTCTTGGTTCATGTTTACTTCTCACACCTTGTATCCACACGTACTGCTGCTGCTGAGATCTACAGTATGTCTGTTATAAGTGCCTTTCATGTGTACTTTTTTTAGAGGGTATTCTCACATTTTCTGTTTTTTAAAAGATGGATGGTGCCGTGTGTGTATAGTTGAAATTTGAATAAATAAGCTTCAATCAATAAAGTCTGCTATGTCATCATTTAAGTAACCCTCCACTCTTCCACAAGTGGGTCAAAAAGGACCCCTATTAGAATGTGTTTTTATGCCATTTTGGTTAAAATCACTTGTATAATATTTAGTATTATATTTTGGTTCACACTAGAAATATTTTTTTTTTTTTAAATGTACATTTTGAACATATCGATGCAAAGATCTCCGCTATTCTGAGACCCTCACAGTATTCCAGTCTCTTTTCAAAACTCATCTCTTCTCCTCTTGTCTACTCATAGCCCCCCCCCCCATCAATCCATGCCGGTTGATCAAGTCTGATAGTCCTATACCCCCCACCGTAACCTTCCCTTATATTGTAAAGCAATTTTGAGTCCTTGAAAAGCCCTATACAAATATAATGTATTATTATACTGACAGGTATCAGATCTTGCTGTGTAAAATATTCTTCCTGAGAGGTGTCACGTGTGATGTCGTCTGTGTGGTCCACAGTGAATGTATTCCTGACAGCAACAGGTGATAAGATTGAAAGGTTCCCAAAGGAAATGCATGCGGGTCATTGTTGACCCACTTATGGAAGCTTGGGGTAGAAATGCAAAAACTACAATTTCTTAAAATTTAAATGGCGTGATATCCAAAACATGTTTTTTGAGGAATAGCTGGAATATGTAATGATAAAAAAAATGTTTTGAATGGCATGATAAAGGGTTAGGGTCCAAAAAGACCCACTTATTAGGGTTAAGGGGAAATATGCTTGTTGGGGTTTCCCCTTTCCTGTAGTGTGTTGGTCTGGTAACACTCAAGCTTATATTGGCGAGTGCAGTGCTTCTCAAAGTGTGGTCCGTGAGCGCCCCCTAGTGGTCTGTGAGTATATTGGTAACATTTCACATTTTAAATAAATAAATACATTTAAGTTTTCCGCACTCTCGCGCGAATATCTCCACAATGGAGCGAGCTTAAGTTTCACTTTCAATTGCATCATATAGCCCAGCGTAACACCTTGATCACACATGTTGCCACTTCTTTGTACCAGTTTCAGGCGATTTGTAATCTGTTCTAGAAAAACGATGTGTTTTGGGATATTTGTGGAGTTAGGTGGTCCACGAGTGTTTTTTTATTGGTTAAGTGTCCTTGGTATGAAAAAGTTTGAGAAACACTGGGCTAGTGCTACAACACATCTCTAAGCGGTTGACCAATCACAACAGAGCCAGCCAGCTGACCAATCAGAGCAGACTGGGCTCTGGTTTCAGACAGAGGGTGAAAAGAGGTGCTGCAGCACAGGCAGTATGAGAACATTAAAGCATGGAGACATGTCCCAGTGGAGACACTGATATGAACCTGAGAATAATAGAACCACTTAGTACAAAGATCTTTATTTACATCATTTTGACTTCACACAAAGACAATCACAGAAACATTTCCACGTATAAATGACTAACTGCATCGTCATCAGTTTCAAAGCTAATTCTTTAGGTCAAGGGTCACATACTCCACTACGACCCCAACACTGAAAGCTGTGTTTGACATACGAGATGCAATCTTCAGTGTATCCCTCTCGTCATGGTACCCTTCGTCATGAGGATGAATTTGTATATTTCTATCCATCTCGTGGTCCAGTCAGGCGCTGGCGCTCTTGGCAGCCATCTGTTCATGAGCCTGCAGGGCCAGCTCGATGTAGCCCGACCTCTGAGACTCCTTCTGGGCATAAATCTGCAAGCACAAGGGTCAGAGGTCAGCGAGAGAGGAGAGAAAGGTCAGGCCAATTACTTTGAGCTTGTGCCTTAAGTGTAACAGTAAGAAGTATAGCCAACGAGTCTGTTCATTAAAAGATGAAGAGAGTTTTGCAGCAATTCCTCTCTGAATAAACGACTAACTTTGTGCAAGATGCAATAAAGCAGCGGCTCCCCCCCCCCCCCCCCAGTGGGCCGCCAAAGAATTTGTGTGGAAACATTTCATTATTAAGATTAATTTTAACCTAATTTCCTTTCTCTTTCTTGATTCTCCTTAGCAACGATCATTACAGTCCTTAGCAACGGTCATTACAGTCCTTAGCAACGGTCATTACAGTCCTTAGCAACGGTCTGTTCTACTGGATTAACAACGTGTCACATGTTCTGAATCGACCAATCAGAACTGGTATGGTTGAATGTGGGCTGCAATTTATTTTTAGATTCTTAAGTGGGCTCTGAGTTGAAAAAGGTTGGGAACGGCTGCAATAAAGTTGAAAGCTATTCTTGAGTGTTTAAACCCCCCCCCCCCCTTTAAAATCACATTGATAATTAATATAGTGGCAGACTAAAATGAACGGTCAAGCGTGACTAAAGGAGAGGCGGTGCCGTGACGCGACTGTAGCGGACGTGTCTCCTGCTGCTAACGCTTCACATTAAATGGCTGTCATTCCCAATGTCCCCCCCCCACCCCCCTCCCCTCTGCTTCAAGGCAGAGGGGCCGTGAGCGCTAATACGAGCTGATGTGTCCGGGGGTTGGCCCCGCAGTTCCCACGCCGGAGACAAACCCAAACCCTCTCACGGAGGAAACCTAAGATGAGACGGCCTTCACCCGACCCCTCGGAGCTACACTGACTCCTGATTTACTCCGATGATCCTGAGGGACACGACTTATGTGACCCGGGTCAGTTCTGGATCAAATGGCAACACGTAACCCGCACATATTAAAGTGAACACTCAAATCCAGCACCAGACACTTGGTTTGTGACGCTGCTATAGACAGTCTTACACTAATGTACATTCTCAAAGATAGTGACTACATCAACACAGGCTCACTATTTGGCAAGATGACTAAGCCTTATATTGGCTACTTAGCGAGAATCCACTCAGTGAGCAACAGATACCAAGCATGCTGGCTGATGAAGAAGACAAAGTAAGCTAGGTAGCCAATATAAGGCTTAGTCATCTTGCCAAATAGTGAGCCCACATTTATCTGTACTGCCAAGCCTTATATTGGCTACCTAGCTTACTTCGTCTTCTTCATCAGCCAGCATCCTTGGCATCTGTTGTTCACCGAGTTGATTCTCCCCCCCCCCCCTTCCATCTTGATGTTTCTTGGCATCTCTTTATGACCATTTATTTACGAGTTACTAAAATGTATAGTTGCCAAAAGGGAGCCTTGTTGCAAAGTGTTCAACACATTAATACCATTTCTAATAAGGATTAGCAGAACAGATACATGTGGGCTCACTATTTAGCAAGCAACCGGTCACAGTCGCCCTGTTTATCTCATGTCTTATAAAAGCTTATTAACGATTTATAAAGTGTTCACAACCTAATTAATAAATGAATTACAAACTGTTCGTAAACCCTTTATAAGGCTAGTCTTATTGTACAGTGGTACCCATATTTTTACATATATATTTTTTTGTATTCTGGATTGTGGGAAACAGTACTTCGATCTCTCCGTCTGGACACACAAACTGAAAGATTGACAATAAAGTTGACTTTGACTAAACACCAGGCTCAGTTGTTCTCACCTTCAGCAGCTCGGCGCCGGCGGCCGTCTGGCTGGAAGCTTCCTGCGCTGACTCGCTGTGAGGGTGGACCATGTGGAACAGAGACACCAGGTTCACTGCATCCTGGAGCCTGGAAACACACACACACACACACACACACACACACACACACACGCACACACGCACACACAGGCTACAGATCTTTGCCAGCATGTACAGAAGCTGGCGTGACGACGGCTAACCGCTTTCATCTCCTTCAGTCTTGCTGGAATGAGTCTTAAAACCCAAATATAATTCAGCATGTTGCCACTTCTGGTTCCCCTGGGCAAGTTAGCCCTTGGGATGCTAACTTACGAAGTTGGCCTTGCCTTGAGTAAACATTTTATTAAAGGATTTAAACCATGAATAAATATAATGTAGCAAAATCTTTTTTGAACCACATTATATTTACCAAATAACCCGCATTATTGGGCAAACTTCTCAAAAAAAACACATGTATCCCATTCTTTTATTTTCCATTTAGTAGAATCATGTTGTGAAATTACTTTGATATAAAACCACAAAAACATTTGAGGTGATATCGCCCACCCTTTTTTAGTTACCTCGTACCAACATATTCCAGCCGGAGCATTATTGGCAGAAACTCTGATATCTGTAATTAATACATTCCAACTCACTGCTCTCTCTTCAGCATGTGCACGATGAGCGCGTCCACCCGGCGAGCGTGCAGCAGGAACCAGGTCAGGCCCCCGAAGTGCCGGGTGGAGCGCAGCAGATCGTATTTGCCGTGCTTATCCAGGTCCTCGTAGGTGGCAGAGTGGACCTACACAAGAGGAATATATCAAATCAAACATCTTATTTATAAGGCCCTATAGGCGCGTTCCCACCGGAGTGCTTTTCCCGTTTAGTTCCTGGGATTTTGCTTTCACACCAAAAAGAGAACTTTTACCCCCTTTTCAGTCCCTGCTAGAGGTGGTGCTATCCTGGGGAGAAAAAAGTTCCAACTTCTGATTGGCCGTAAAACTCGGAAAAGTTTTGTGAAGCCGCCATTGCATTTGCTGGCATTAGCATTATTAGCATTAGCCCCGCGCACCAACGGAGAGAGAATAACTTATGGCAACACAAAAAAAACCATTGGAGCGGTGGAGATGAGGAGGCCGGGGACTTTGGGCGTGAAGTGGTTTGCGGCCTGCCAGTAAACCCAAAGCAGAAGAAGAAGAAGTGACGTCAGCGGCTTCATTTGCGTAATCTTCCCTCAAGGAACTTATTCCGGTGTGAACGCGATCGGCTCTTTAGTTTCAAGGGGGTGCTAAGTGCTGGGAACTAAGTGCTGGGAACTAAGTGCTGGGTACTAAGTGCTGGGTACTAAGTGCTGGGTACTAAGTGCTGGGTACTAAGTGCTTGGTGTGAAAGCGGCTAAAGTCACAAACGACACTTAAGTCTCAGGGGCTCTACAGCGTGTTCAGCTAACGAATATGGACTAATGCAATATCTAAATTCAAGTAGGTGTATTTTTGTTAAAATGCACAATATGTGTCAAAATGCCAACAAATTGCATTTTAGATTTTTAGTCAACATTTCATTTGGTGTCAGACGAATCCCTCAAAGATCATTCCTTCAAATATAATGAATACAATTGAAATATCAGTCAAACATATATTTGATCCAAGTTGGTCAGCTTATTCCCTGTGTGTTGTGGATAACACAATGGCTCTCCACATCCAATTTAAAACTACAAATACCTTCTTGTTCCAGTTTACACTCTGTATCAAGTGCCCCAAAGAAAACACGGGGCTGACCGTGCACATGTCCTCTCACCCTGATGAAGTCTGAGGAGTCGGGCTCAAATTGGACGAGACACAAGTCCAACACGTCCTCGTGGCGGTCCTGAGAGAACACCATCTGATGGAGAGAGAGAGGGAGGGAGAGGGAGAGAGAGAGAGAGAGAGGGGGAGAGAGAGAGAGAGAGAGGAACGGGTCAGAGAACGGGGAGATGAAAGCCTCTCCCTCACAGGTGTTCCCACTTATTGTCTGATGAGGACTTACGTTAGGACCATCGTGGAGCTCACAGTCCTCGCCTGGCACCAGGAGAGACAGCTTACGTCTTAATCATTGAGCGTGCACATCAGTGTCAGAGTAAGTATTTTTGGGGAGTTTCACAAACCTGCATTAGTTCTCATCAAAGTGAGGAGAAAGCTATATCATCTAGTTGTACTGCTTAGAAACTTGGTGGTGTTTGTGAATACAACTTTTTAATAATTGTACTTAATGAAAACTGGATCCTTGTAATAAAAAAAGTAGACATTTTTCACAGTAGGCCTTTTGACATGTCACTGCTAAGTAAAGCATGTGTTTCAGTAAAGCAGGTGTTGCTACGAACTACCAATGACCAGGACTGTATTAGGGTTGCCAGAAACTGACCATGATCAAAAAGAAATATTCGATTATAGATACTGTAGCGAATATTCGAATAATCGCTGGCATCCCTAGACTGTACTAATGTTATTAGAATAAACTGTGCTTTTCCCTCTTTGAAACATGCACTGACAACAAAAGACTTAAAACTAAATGTGTAATAGCGCCACAAAATGTTACTTAAAGGTGGGTAGGTAAGAATGGAGAAACCGGCTCGAGTGCGCTAGAATTTGAAAGTACGCAGCCGAAAATACTTCGTTACAGAGCCCCTCCTCCAACACACACGAACGCGCACATGACCAATGAGGGCACGAGATAAGTTTGTGCCCCGATGGGAGGCTGACAGGCAGGTAGGCCATCCAGTTACTTTAGCCGGCTCAGATGATTGGTCGAGCTTTCTACAGCGCCACGGCTTCCACAGATGACATTTTGTTATGTATTATTTGTCAAAGCATTTAATGTATTCATTGCTATCGGGACGTTAAGAGCATTCCATGGAATATAACAAGTGTTTCTGAAGTGAATTACCTACCCCACCTTTAAGGAAGTATTGAATATAAAAAAACAACCCAGTGGTATAAAGGCTGTATGCAACGAGTATATCATTGCTGCAAAGCATTTGGAGTTTGCTGGCATCACACATTTCCGGTCCTACTCAGATTCTCCGCCGACTGTTGTTACTTTAATCCTAGTCTTTATGTCGGCGTGGACGTGTAATCACCGCTCAATGCGCTTTAACACAGGGGTATCTCCTCCTGCACTTTAACACGGGGGTATCTCCTCCTGCACTTTAACACGGGGGTATCTCCTCCTGCACTTTAACACGGGGGTATCTCCTCCTGCACTTTAACACAGGGGGTATCTCCTCCTGCACTTTAACACAGGGGGTATCTCCTCCTGCACTTTAACACAGGGGTATCTCCTCCTGCACTTTAACACAGGGGTATCTCCTCCTGCACTTTAACACAGGGGTATCTCCTCCTGCACTTTAACACGGGGGTATCTCCTCCTGCACTTTAAATGTCGCCGCTGCTATATCGTACTGCCATGTGGTAAATACTCGTGTGTGCTGCCCTTGCCCTTTTGCGCATCATGTATTTTGTTTTATGCGAGGGAAATGAGCTCAAAGCTAAATCTGGCACGGTTACGCTTGACACATTTTAATGTTTTAAGTGTTCGTTACATTGTCCCTGCCAAATAAACCATTAAGTGCACTGGAGGAGGCTGGTGGTGATAAGAACAGTGAAGGTAAAGAACACTTTGCGATCCTCACCTTGAGGTTCTGCTCCTTGAAGATGAGCGGCGCTGTGAGCTTGCGCCCCTCCTTGGGGAAGTAGACCTGAATGAGCCGGTCTCTCTCCTCCCATGAGGCCTTCCTAAGGACCCCGTTGGGCTCCCGTACAACAACAAACCTCTCCTGGGGGGGGACAGAGCATGGAGAGTTTATATCGGGATACATTTTAGCAATGACAGTCAATTCACATTAGGATTTCATCACATTTTAATTGTTTTATATTAAAAAAGGTGAGAAAAGAGAAACTCAATTGTGCATGAAACAAAAACCCACTTGTGAGCCGTCGGCACATGGGATCAAAGCTAAGAGAGCAGCCGGGCTGATTTGAAATGATATCAAAATAGATATTCCAGGTGGGGGGGGGGGGCTGGTCTTAGGGGTTTTCTGTTTCCGTCTTATCATGTCTTTGTGTCTTTGTGTCTTTGCTATCACTGTAATGGTCTTGTTCTGTTCGTATCATTATCTTTTTATATAGCACCTGCATTTGTGTGAAAAATTGATATTCCAATTAACAAAAGGTTCATGTTTACTCGTTTGTTAATTGCATCTCAATCAACACATTTCTTTGAAGTTATTTGCGCACAGCTTTTTAAACAGGTGCTCCATGTTCACTCTGAACTGTCAGTTCACAGTTCACACTGTGGCTACAGGAAATCCCTAATCTCCAGTCACGCACAAATATATCTTTAAAAATTGCACAGCTTCTCCAATTTAAATTCTAATATACTGAACATATTTCATTTCATCCGGCACTTTGAGTCAAAATGCTTTATTATTTCAATTTTATCTTTATTTGACATTTTACTTTCATTTCTTATGTTTATAAATATTATTTTATCTATAATTATGGACTTGTGTTAATATATAATATATTCTTTTTTATTTCTATTTTATTCATTCTAAAACTGTATAAAAAAAACTATTTCTCCTGGGATTATAAAATATTTCTGATTATTTGTCACATTTTTGTAGCAACCTATTCGTATAGCTATATTACTTGTAAACATATGCTATTCAAACACAATCATATTTATTCCGTATTTGCTCCTTTTTCATAAACAGTTATCTCCCTGTGTTTACGAGTACTCCATTATGCACCAAAGCAAACGACCTTCTCGGGACAAACCTGACTCTGACGGTGGTCACCTACCCTGTGAGGGATGCTGAAACTGATGTCTGTGAAGACGTATTTGGCGGTGTCCATGCCCTCCAGGATCTGGTCCTCCGACAGCACGTCGTGGATGGGCTTCCTCTCCGGCAGGACGGGGGGCATCTGCAGCATCTTCTTCGCCTGCTCTTCGGCCAACTCCACTGCCTGGAAACACAAACACAAACGTTTCAGTATGTGTAAACAACTGTGACTGAAAGAATATTGCACCATGTGCTATGGAAAAATAAAAGCCAGTATAAGTGTACGTGTTTTGTTTTAAAATAACTGCCATGTGTGGAATAAACAAATACATAAGCACATGTTTGACAGAGGACATTATGGTTTATTTAAAAGGCACCTCCTCCAGTTGCTCGTCAGTCATGAGTTTATATGTTGGCGGCTTCAGCTCCTGTTTGATTGGCCGAAAGACTTTCTCCAGGTCCAGGCCTGTTATCCTGGTCAGGAGGTCCTGCACGGCTGCATCTGTGAACTGGGGCTTCGTGTTGTCTGAGAGGGCTGTGGAGAAAGTGACACAAATCAAGCACTTAATGCAACATATAGATTTACAGCAGGGGGGTCAAACTCAAACACACAGTGGGCCAACATTAAAAAATGGGTACTAGTGGAGGGCCGGACTGGTTCAATGTTTATTGCAAAACGTATTGAAATGAACTTAATGCACATATTAAACCTGGAACTAACAAAGCTTAAATTATCTGCAGCTTTTCCAGAGTCATTTCTTATGATTACATTTCTCCACAGGCCAACAACAGCTTCAACAAAACTATTTCCCTCAAAGAGAAAACCAAACATGCCCTGTTGTCGTGAGAGAAAGTGCAGAAGGAAACATCCATTAGACTCAGTGTGCTGCTCTGTGATGCTAGTTCAGATACTTGGCGTCTCATCTCGGGTGCAAGGTCATCAATGTTTGGGCTCAGGCTCTGAGCGGAGGAGACCCTCAGGATGGAGTGAAGGTGTGTGTGCAATATACCGGCGGGCCAGATCTAATAGGAATTAGAAATTATCCTGCGGGCCGAAATTAAATCCACCACGGGCCTGATTTGGCCCCCGGGCCTCGAGTTTGACACATGTGGTTTACAGAGTTTGCTGTACACGCTGTCCACCCTGTTCAGCTCCTTCAGCAATAGGCCTCTTCCATATGGACAAAAGATGGTTAATCAGAAGATTTTCATTTTCAATTCAATTTGCAACAACAATTGTGATGTAAAGTCAACTTTCATGGTTCCTGCCGCCCATACTGGACAAAGACTACAAGACTGTGGGACAGTGTTATCCCACAGGCAGGAAGAACAGCTGAGCTCAGTGCAGTGCCTTCATTACAACATAGCATTGATCTGTTTGCATCACACACATTTATTTAATTCTACAATAAGCAGTATTTATTCCATTGTGCAGTATTTCATTTTACATTCTGTTCTTGTTCATCTTATTCTATTGACATGTATATACTGTAGACACCTTTACTTGGTCACTTCCATTATTCTCTGCAACATGTAGCCTATTGTTTGTATTTGACATGTATAGTTGACTTCTTCTGCATTATTCTCTTGCACTATTTCATTTCTACTCTGTTTCTTCTTGCACTATTTTAATGGGTTTTTTTCAACCTATTTTTAATGTCATATATATATATATATTTGTGTTGCATTGTTTGAGCACCCTAGGACTTAAAATGTTCATTGCCATGTCTACACTGTACCAACTGTGCATATGACGATAAGGCCTTTGAAATAATTAAATCATCCTTCGTTGAAATTAACGGTTGTTAACGGTTGTAATGTCATGGTAACGCAATGGACAGCTCGCACATGAACCACTCATACCAGACTTTACTGCAAAGCTATTAACACTACGTCAACTAATATATTGCCGAATACATAGATATGAATTAATACTTCTTTGAAAATACATTAAAAAAACCTTCTACGCGTTAAACCTTTTCAAAAAAGAGACTAATCTTAAACTGTCTGATTCGTTAAGCGAGTTTGACACTGGAAGTATCGAAGCTAACGAAACACGCCACAAGGTCAGTGTTTTAGTTAAGAAAATAAAGCAAATACAATCGTCTCAGTTACATTAAAACATACCGTTATCTTGTGTTCCGCTACAAAGCGTCCTGGCGGTGCATTTGACCAACATTTGCTTGCTTTTTTGGACATTTTTCACCCAGGAGTATCTCCGAAATAAGCACCGTGCTGTACCGAGCGCCGCCATGTTTGTTATTACCTCACTGAGGCGACACGACCTTTCAACTGCAAGACCCTGCATGCTACTGGGTTATGTAGTCTTTTGTCGTTTGTAGGCTTAGCCCAGACATTTCATTTGTTTATTTTTATTTCCCACGGCCTATCTTGGACCATTTCATCAACAACTGTGTAAAAGACAAAACAGACGGAGAAGAAGTATAACAGGTTTGGGGTTTCGGCGCTGCTGGGCGTTATTTTTGTTTTGTCTTTTTATAAGAAAAGGTCCTTGGATAACATAAGAACATCTCTGTGTGTAGGCATTGAAGTGTAAAGAAAGGTCAAACATAACAAAAAATAACTATAACTAACAACAGAAATACATTAAAATGCATTCTTTATTACCAGGCTATATATGACAATAAACCTTTGGAATTGAACTTTTATGTATTTCTTTATTATAATTCTGTGGTGGTAAATGTTCCTGTACAACAAAAGAAATGCAAACATCAAAAAGGCCAAACATAGGAACAAAACAACTCTAACTAACATAGTATAAGCATATTAAAATGCCATTAGAGTATATGCACTTTAAAACAAAAACGTAGAAATTATAATTTTTTCAAATGTGATTTTGATTCGGTAGATATTCCTAAATAATGTTGGTGTTTGGAAATCACTACCAAATTAAATAATCATCTAATATTATTAAAGAATGTCTAAAAATAAGGTTTTTAAAAAATGCTATTTTCAACACCAGATGGCGCTATGGCACCAAATATCCTGAACATCTGCAACGCCGGCACAAGATGATCACCAACACTGTCAGTGTCAACATAGGACTTTTAGAGGGGGGGATGGAACAAAATCATTTTTTTAAAGTCCTGATAAGATTTATAAAGTAGTAATAATGTGTGTGTCTTTGGTGAGGACAGTAACAGATAATTGTCATACATGTTTAATAAATATCAGAGTCTCACAGCCTCTTGTGTCTATCTCCTTCCTGCCTCATCTCTGTGTAGCCTACACACATTCCTCACTTGTCATTACAGTGTGTTCTTGAATTGGCTGATAACTTTAAAATCTGTCTGGATGATAAGAACTTTGCTAGTCCAAAAACCATGCGATGTCCACAGCAGTAGCAGTTGTGAAGAAGGGAAGGGAGAGATGTTTCACACATTATGTTCACCATAATGAAGACAACATATTCATATGTAGTGTCTCTACTGGGACATGTCTCCATGCTCTAATGTTCAAAAAGCTCTTTATTCGTCTCATACTGCCTGTGCTGCAGCACCTCTTTTCACCCTCTGTCTGAAACCAGAGCCCAGTCTGCTCTGATTGTTTAACTGCCCGGATCGGTCATATGGTCAACCACTTAGTGGAGTCCCTTAGCCTATCACGACCAATGTGTTGGAACGCTAGCCAATAGAAACGCAAGTGTTACCTAGTGATGTCACTATTAGGGTTGGGTTAGGCGTTTCAGAGTGGAAGAGAAACTCCCTCTGGAGGAAACACAGGGATGTTATCCTTTGCAGACCATTGACATGCACAAAAACCTACATATTACACACTACAGGAAAGGGGACTCTTGAGTAGTTTTTGGGCAATAAAAACGAATGCTTTCGTGACATTTTAGATCACCATGGAGGGATTATATGATCGCATGACTACACCCTCTCCGCTTCTCTCTCCCTCAACAC